>PVIU01025599.1:0-23419 GCA_004026605.1 Ondatra zibethicus
GATTTTATCAGTGAAAGTTTAGATGGAGCTCCACATCTCTCTCCACCGTGTCAGTAAGTTACCTGCGCACTAGGAGTGGCAAAACTCAGCTTTGATAAATCAGAAGCTGATTACATTTCTCCATCTCACAGCCATTATTTTTCTGTGTCTTTTAGTACTTCTAATTCTCTGTTTTCAGCCTAATGGGAAGACGGGGAGAAGTGTATCCCTTTTAGTAAAATATATGTCTTTTGCTGCTGGAGTCTGGTTGAATAACAATTTGTAAGTCACAAGCATTGATTATGTAAGTGTCCAAAGCTTGTTTTGCATCTATAAAATAAATAGCACCAGTACCAGTCTTAGAAGAAAACATAGTAAGATCATTTTGCAAAGCACACCCAGATTCAGTTCTTCAATGTTACATCTTCTCAATGGTTTTGCTTCCAATACCCGCCTCCATTATTTTAATGGAAATAACTTTGCTGGACGGGGAACCTGATTGGTTTTTAATCAGCATCTTATCAGAGATAACAACAGTTGTGGATGTTCTCATGCTAACACGTGAGGGAAACACAGAGTAAAGAAAAAAAGGAATTACCTTGACTATTTTAAAATGGTAAAAGGACATGAAAGTGATCTTAAACACAAGGCGTCTATCATGATTGTTATTGTTAACGAATCATCCTATATAAAGATTGTGTACTTTCACTTATGATACTTATGAGACTCCCAAGGTATAAATTATTTAAAATTTTTAGGTAAAGGACACCCTTAAATAAATGAAGTTTAACAGAACATATTCTACTTGTTTTCCTTCTTTTGCTTTATATTCACGTGGTTGCCCTATCTAAAGCTGCCTTAAACATAATAGACAGCCCAGAGGAAAGTAAACACATTCATTGAAGAAAAGGCATCCAAGGAATTATAATTCTCTCTTTTTTTAAAATAAGATGATGAGAAACCAGGGGGAAAATAACAGAAAATTGGAAGAAGTAAACTTCTAGTAGGGAGCCGTATGTCTCAGTTACAGCACTATAATTTTCGTACTTTTGATAAATGATCTAAAAGTGGGGCACCAAGGAAATGACTGATGGGTAAGAGAGCATGCTGCAGAAGCATGACAGCCTCAGCTCACATCCCAGCACCAATGTCAGAGCCAGGATCTGCCCTGTATGCCTGTACCCCCTGCAGTGCAAGGAGAGAGAAGGGGAGATGGCCACTACTTGCTAGCCAGCCAATCTAGCCCTCAAACAGCAAGCTCCAGGTTCAGTGAGAGGCCTTGCTTCAAGGCAATAAGGCAGGAAAATGATAGCTGAACACCCGACATTTTGCTTTGGTTTCTGTGTGTTCACAAATGCACGCACGCAATGCACACAAATACACACACACACACACACACACACACACACACACACACACACACATTCATAAGAGGGTATTTAGAAAAGCTAAAGACTCTTCCACTGCCTTCTGCCCAAAGGAAACCCACTAACATTTCAAAGTGGTTTGACATACAATCTTATGTTCCCTTCTTAAGGGAATTGAGACGGGAAATTAGGAAGCCATGGAAAGGGACAGAAGAACCTCCTCTCAGGGTGTGACCGAACCCCTCTTTAGTTAATTGTGCAGGATTCTAGCACAATTAACACATTTACTGTTAGAATCACGTATGTGATTTTCTTACATAGACTTTAAACAGCAATGCTGAAACTGAAGTCAACCATGAATGTTTAAAGACTGAACACATTTACCTTCCTGTATGACCTACTCCTTCCCAAGATGTAAGTAAGCCTGCAAATACGCTAAGTATCTCACAAGCAGGACTATAGTCTGTTTCTAGCAAACACATATTTCCACTCCCTGGAACCATACTTGTGAGCTATGATTTTATCGTATCAGCTATAATGTCACACAATACACCTCAGGAACCACCTTGTGGTTTCAGTTACAATGAAGAGGAAGAACGTTCATTAGAAACTCTTTAAACAACAGAAGCTCAGAGACTACCCATATAATAAACACAACACATTCAGACGTGTGTCCTTACATCCCTTTATGTACGCCCTTCCTCTTCCTTTATGCCCATGTTTTAAAAATGGCTGCTTTTAAATGTTAATATCTCTTCTTATTAAACTCCAAGTCTGCTTTATACAGCCTAGTTCTGAAGTTCTATTCTTTGGCAATGTCAAGAATCCTGCTTCATCTTATGTCTCTGGAAGGAACCCCTCAGTTTGGTACTGTGTCTCTCGATCTCACCCTACTGCTTCTGACAGAAATGACCTTGGCCCCTGTTGCCTTTCTCTGTCACATGTCCTTCTTAGAAGTCTTCAAACAGTCGAAAGTTGCCACCAAGATACCTCGTGAGTGGCATGGACCTGCTAAGTTAGTTCAAAGAGAAGGTGGTGTTGACTGTAACTGATTATAACTCTGCAGACAAGTTAATTGAGGGAATGGTAACAAGCTCAACACTCATTGACCATGAGGATATTAATCTCCCTCAGCTTGACTAAACTGTGCCTGAGCCTCTCACTGATTCTCCACTCCAGGAGCATTTATTCCACAAAACTTATAAATTGCTTCCTTTTCTCTTTGAAATGGGAAGTTTTAAAACCTCCCAATTAATTAAGAAAGCAAAATTATTTTTCTCAGGGAGTGGGAACATGCCTCAGATAGTAAGGTGTTTGCCATGCAAACACTGAAACCCAAGTTGGGATTCCTGTGCCCAGGTAAAAAGCCATGCATGAAGGAGCAGATATAGCAGATACAGCTGAAATCAGGCAGTTCACCAGAGCTCGTTGAACAGTCAGCCTAGCCAAGTCAGTGAACACTGGACTCAGTGAGAGACCCTGCCTCAAATACAATGGGAAATGGTTAGGGAAGATTTCCAACATTGGCTTCTAATCTCCACAAACACATGCACATGCAGGCACCCACAACCACCTACACATGCTCAGACAAAGAAATACAGAGGGAGAGACAGAGAAAAGGAGACCAACAGAGAGAGAATCCTGGTCAATGAATTTTGTCCTCTTTTTAAAATGTAATTATCAAAAACCACTCTTTTGTCCCAGTCTGTCCTGAAGGACAGGGGCTGTACATCTGGGGATTTTTGTTCCAACCACTGAAACTATCTCCAACCATGAAAACAGAGGGACACCAACTATGCTTGGAGCAGAGCCACTTCACAACACAGGTGACCTAAAAGCCATCTCCTGCACTGTTCTAAAAAGACAACGGGTCCCTCATCTTGGTACAGGCACATACCCAGATTTAAATTGCTCGCTCTCTGTTGTTGGCAAGAATATCAGAATAAAACCGGCTGCAATTCACCCATTTTGTCTAATTGAGTTGGTGTTTATCACTGGTACCCTTATACCAAGAAAGGCAAGGGGATGTGTGCTTTGAAGTCCTGTTTTGCCTAGTCCTTCCCTGACAGAGGTTTTCATAGGGTCTTCCCCCTGAAGCAATACTTCCAGGAAATGGGCTCAGGGTCCCCTTATCTAGGTGATCGAGGAGGTCCCTCTGGAGTGTTCAGCATTCTGACACTATACCAGGACACCATTTCCTCTGAAGTCCAAGGTCCAGAATCATACAAGTGAGATAGATTTTAAAATAACACACACACACAAACATGTATACACACATACATACATGCACATATACACACATACACAAATATGCACACACACATAGACACTCATGTACACACACTCAGATACACACATGCACACATACACTCTCTCAGAATGTCTTAATTCTACGATTTTGTGTTGGGCTGAATATAGTCCTTGGGTTGCAGATTGGACATGCAGGGATTCTGCCAATTAAAGGGCGTCTTTTTCTCCCCCTCTAACCCTCCTCTCCCCTCTCTTTGATCTATCTATTCTTCAGCTAAACTTAACATGTTAATTCTCTAAACCATACTTTGTGAGGAATTAGAATACAATGTGTTTTATTAGAATATCAACAGCACTTTATTCTGCCATCCTCTAAAGAGCCATGAAGGTAAGAAAACCTAAAGGGCCAGGCTCTGGTAAGAAGGAGGAGTGGAGACAAATCAAGGAGAGAGAATAAAAATGAAATGAAATAAACTAATAATAAAACAATGATATCTCAACAAGAAGTTGTGTTGAAATAGTGTGGCTGAATTATTTCCCTTTGGAAAAGGAGGCTTGGGCCTGTACCATCTTGCCTGAGTGGTTGAACTACACCTCTCAGTGCTTATGAAACAAAGCCCGGGAGTGCTTGTGGACTGTCTTCCAGGATCACCATGGGTCTGCAGACACAGAATCTCAGATATAACCTAGACCCATTAGAGCTGGTCATGAAACAAAGGCCTGGGGTGCTTGTTGACTAACCTCCAGGATCACCAGGGATCTGTCAGATGCAGAATCTCAGGTCCCATCTAGACCAATATAGCTGGTCTGCCTTGTAAGATGAATTCCAAGTGTTCAAATGCCATCAATGTTTGAGAAACATGAGCAAAGGAAGCTCTGGAGCCACAGTTAGGATGGCAAGTCAGACAGGTGCCAAAGCCTTCATAATCCACTCACAGTTGTTAACAGATGAGTAAATTCAACAATGCAGAGTAAATTCTTCAAACCCATCAAGCTGACTGATTGAATCAAGATACTCAAAATTAATTGAAACAAACTGAAGCCATATTTCTGTTGCTTACTGGCTGAGTGATCTTAGGCAAGCTGCTTTACTGTCTAGACTATTACCTGAAAATGGGGGATCCAGAGAGAGACATCCCACAGTTTTGTAGAGATTAAACAATAGTACTGGTGCACTGTATTCCAGGTGCAAATAATATTTATATTTACAATGTTTTCAGTTACCTCTGGGGAAATTCTAGGTCCGAGTGAAGACCGCTGTGACAGGAAGATTGTGGAGCAGCCATGGGCAGGGTGTGACAGTATGTAATATGTTGCAGGGGCAGGAACTAAAGAAAAGCAATAATGGTGGAGCTGAGTAGCGATGTGGCTCAGTGGTTAAAATCACTTGCTGCTCTTGCAGAGGACCCACATTGAATGACTCACAACTGCATGCAGCTTCAGAAGCGGGGGTCCTGTAGCGTCTGTGGCACCATTAGCATTCCCCACTAACCTACAACCACTAATATAGAAATTCAATGTAAAATAAGAATTTTTAGAAGATTAATCAGAACCGTAGAAGATGGAAAGAATTGGGCACACACGCAAAAAAAAATGCTGCAAACTGCACATTTCACAGCTAATTAGTCAATCTGTATAATTTAACACTCATCAAACTATCAAGAATTTTAAGTTAATATAATGGTTCAGTTTTTTTGTGATCTTTTTACTGTATCCTTTGTTTTGTTTTAAGCTTCATTTCTTTTTCTTTCCTTTTTTAGCCTAAAGTTGACGCTGTAGGGTAGAAGAAGATGAGAGACATAAAAGGGAGGAACCTGTTGAGACACTGTGAAGGGAAAATCACATTCTTAGGACTCTAGCTCTAAGCTGGGTCTGCCAAGCCATGAGGCAAACTGAGAAGCCTCCTACAGAGTTTTCAAAGAAACCAGACACAAAAACAATCTGCAAACAAGCAGGATGAGGTGTGAGAGTCGTCACGCTGTGGCTAAGACCCTCTCTCACCTTTAGTTCATGCATAGTAGTAGGAGCATGCCCAACCCTGCTCACACTCACACACACTCCATCTGTGCATTCCCACTGTTTTTCTCTTCTGCTCCACAAAGTAGTTTCCAGAAATTGTGCTCTGTCTAGCATATTTGTAAAAGAAAAAACATAATTTTAACTTCCATTTATATATATGTATGTGTATATATATATATGTAGCTTTGAAATGTGTCAGCAAGCACGTGCAGTATGGGGCATTCTATAGAGCAGGCTGTGAACATTGCTAAGGTTCCTAATAACATTTGAACTTTCTATTTCCTAATTATTCCCTACTTACTACTCCCTAGAATGAATCTATTAGTGTATTTTAAAGTATTAATAGATCTTTTATTAGCAATTATGTTTCAGAACTGCTTTTCATATAAAAGCCTCACACTAACAGTGTCATCCCATTGATCTTACCTCAATGCGCTCCCTATGTCATTTCAAATGGCTAATAACTTGTGAATATAACTTTACAGGTACATTTCGTACCATTCTCTCCAGTGATTGTAGACCTACCAGATCATTAAACACTGTGAAAGAACACAGGCTCCAGCCCTCTCTTTTAACAAGCCAGCCATGTGGAATCAAAGTCTAAACCCTCTTTCTTGTAATGATCTTGACGCTCCACCTCCACAATGCCAGGAGGTGAGATGTGGGCAGGGAGCACCTGGGAGAACTGCTCTACAAAGGATAATTAAAGCTTGGGTGGTGTTTCTAGCGTTGGCTTTCAGGTGGTGTTTTAATCTTCCCTTTTCTTTCCTGTGTCATTGCAAGATCTTGTCAGTGCCATTAGCTAACTAAAGAGGGAGCTTGCCAAGGTCAACTGATGAACCAAGCAACAATGTGTTGCGCATACTTCCAACACATTGCTAGTTCTACTCGTCCAAGCCTGTTTCTCGCAACGCTAAAAACAGCAAGCGGCTATCAAGCAAGTGAAAAAAGCATCAAGGATGCTGCAAGTCTACAAAAATCCTCATGGAATAGGTTTAAGTAAGAGTTACAACTTTAAACACAGATATTTTGAATCCTACTAGTCCTTGGTGTAGCATTTCATTATTAGAGAGTTCAATAAAGCTAAAGATATTTGCCCTTGCTTTGGCCATTTGATAAACTATAAGTAAGAGAGAAATATGTTTGAAGTGGCTTCTGTATTCATTGAGAAAATAGAGGCAATGAATATTAGGACCAATAAGAATTTAGTTGTTGCTCACTGAATTTACCCTAAGTTTACAAGGCAGGTGTCACATGACTGCAAGATAAAAAGAAATTAGAGCACACAGCTTAACTTAAATTTCATTACTCCAGTTATGTTAATACAAGTTGACAAAATTGTTCAAAAATTACATTCTCTTATTAGACCCACAACTTATGCTTTCAAATAAACATTTTTTCCCATCAGAGACTCTCAGTAGACGTCTGCTTCCAAAGTTTTCATTCAAGAGTCAGAGCCTTAATTCATGTACAGTTATAGTCATGATCTCTCTCTCACATGAACATAAGCATTCATGGGCTACATCCAAAAAGTCAGCAAGCTGGAGGTATCAGCTTAGATGAGCTAGGCACTCAATTTCTTTTCCTCTTTCAGAGAGAATATGTGATCCTCAAAAAATAATGAAATGCAATATATCAACCTGTCTGCCTAGAGAACTAAACTTGTTCAGAATAAATTAAGCCACCAGTATGGAGAGTTGAGATGCAAATGAACCAGCATGGCTGTATTACCAGTTATATCTCCTTTTCACCCAGCAATAATCCTAAAGTGACAGTCACTCTCTTATTTGAGTGCTCTTGTAACCCTCTGTACATGGTACTAGGACAGCTTTTCCTCAAATGCTGTCTAGTCACTCCTTGGAATGAATTTTCCAACCTAGTAATTCTGGGTGTCCTGTAAGTAGAGAGCTTCTTTTTGAAATGCTAATAAAAGCTTGCAAGTGAATGGATAGTAAATGCATTAACTGATCATTAACATTTTAACTTAAAATATCTGTTACTATTATTCTATTTCTATGGCTGTTTCACTGCATGTATGTCTGTGCAGAACATGAATGCCTGGTACTAGCAGAGTCCTAGGAAAGGGCTTTGGACCCCTGAAACTGGAGTGACAGTGTGAGCCTCCGTGCTTGGGTGCTGGGAATCGAAACTAGATTCTGAAAGAGCAGTTGGTGCTTCATTCATCAATGAACTGATCTTTTTCCTTTCTAAATTATGTTGTGCTGTTATTAATACTATTTCATTTTCAGATATCCTGAATGTCCAATCCACCATATAACTTTAGTTGTTGCTCATCCTTCAAAGATCATTTGAGTTAGGACATCAACTAAGAAGCTTTTTTCTCCAATTGCTCCACTCTCCTCCTCCTGTGAATGCCCAAGCACATGAAATACATTTTTATTTCAGAACCATTAGTACTTGCTTTCTAGATATGTATATAATGCTCTTCTTTTTCATCATACACTGTAGGGTAAAATTCCTAAGGGGAGGGGTCACATTTCCACTAGGCTCTATTGCCAGCATGAGTTACCTGTGTCACAGAAGTTCAATTCAGTGCAACTTCATCAAAATTATTTGTCACAAAATGTGATTTCAGATTATTAAAAATAGATTAATGTTTCAGAAAATAAATAAGACATATTCATTTTGTTTAAAAAATCTGACTTTTAAATAAAATTTAAAATGTCTAAAATAAAATAATTTACCTAAAGTCTAAGTATGGAGCACATTAGTTTATGAACATCTATATATGGAAAGAAGTAAAATCTTAAAGGAATAAAAATTTATAGAAGTTGAAATTGTCCTATGAAAAACACAAACATCAGGGACTCTTCTGTGGAAGAGGTGTGAATTCTCCTATTTTCTAGTTCTACAACATTAGTAAAAGTAGACTGCCTTTAGGGGCTCCCTACAAACTGGGCAATTTATGTTCTCCTTAGATCCATGAGAAGAAAAGATTTTGAAGGCTTCCTCTGGAGTCTCAGGTGCTAAACATTGAAGCAGAAGGGAGTAAACAGAAGGGTGAGGTTCTACTGAAAGACCTTCAGGGCAAACAGAGAAAATAGACATTTAGATTTGATGGAGATTAAAAGATACAGGTTTTTATATAAATATAATATATATATTTCATATTCAGAATGACATTATCAAATAGTATTAAGGTGCACTCAGAAAACACTAGGGTCTAGGTAATCAGAGCTAAGGGACTCAGAGAGGCTAGGCAACAGACAGTTGAGGCCCATTTAAGACAAGAAAAGTTCAATGCAGACATAGAGGGAGGCCTGCGACAGCCTAAGAGAACACTGACTAAAGCTCCAAGAGCAAATAGAGAGAAAGAACGGAGAAAGCATAAATAGAGCTGAATAACAAGAAGTGTACAATGGCATAAACAATTGATAGGAAGTTTTCATGGAAACCAATGTGACCCCACACGGATGTGACATGGGAAACAATGTTCAGAAGGTGAATTGGAAATGTTTTAGCTATTGTTTGCTGCGGTGATAAGATACCGTGACCAAAAGTGACATATGGAAGAAAGTTTATTTGGGTGTAGAGTTCCAAAGGAAGAATCCATAAGGCAGGAAAGACATGACAGCCAAGAGGCAGCCATGGAAATGGTAGCAGGAACAGGAGGAGCAAAGACAATGCAGAGACAGGGAAACGGAAGTGGGACAGGGTTCTAAACTCTCAAAGCCGACCCCCAGTGACTTTCTTCCTCCAGCAAGGAGCCACCTGCAAAAGATTCCCTAATGTCACAAGCAGTGCTATGAACTGGAGACCAAGGGGTCAGACACATGAGCCTCTGGGCCTATTTCTTACTCAGACCACCATGGACCTTTAGGCTTACTAGTCATATTATTTTACAGAAAAGTGGAGCCAGACCTCAAATTTCTGAGTGGAAAAAAATCATAAATAAATCTTGCCTTTGTCTTCGGTGATAATGCTCTCAGGAAGAACCCACCATTTCTTCAGACACTGTTCCATCTGTCCTTCAACCTCTGGAACTCTTCTTTATTTTTATGTGCCCCATTCTGTTTATTGTTTGTAGGTTTCTGTTATATAGATGGAGTCAATTTCTGCTTCCAAATCTAAATGAAATCACATTAATTATCACATAACTAGCATTGTTACAAGTGGTTCAAAATTGAAAACAAAGAATCCAAAGCTCCTCACATGTTCACGGTGAACACAGACACTGTCCTTCATAGGGGCTGTCATGCTGAATGAGACCTTGTCACTTCAAAACCAGCTCCTCACATGTTCATAGTGAACATAGACACTGTTCCTCATAGATGCTGTGAGCGAGACCTTGTTTCTGGGTTATGAATCATTCTCTCCAAGTCCAACAGAATTTTAATAAAGAAAAAAGAGTCACTAGAGTCACTTTTCTTTGAAGATATAAAGTCTGATGGGAGTCCCAGTTACTTAGTAACAAACTAAAATGTGTTGCTGCTGCTGCATGTACAGCAGCTGGGCTTGTGATTAGGATCCTTGCTCAGCCCTCACGCCCTGGTCTTTGACATGTTAACCAACTATTTAGATTTTGTGCAGTCCTTTCCCTGAAATACATTTCATGTGCAGTCCTGTCTGGCCTGTGCTCACCTGTGTGCTTCAAGTGTATCAGAGCAGCTATAGTCCTCTGACTGCCCCTAATTTAGCAAGTTTAATTATCCTATCCTTCA
Organism: Ondatra zibethicus; assembly: GCA_004026605.1. NCBI lineage: Eukaryota > Metazoa > Chordata > Mammalia > Rodentia > Cricetidae > Ondatra > Ondatra zibethicus. The sequence continues at coordinate 10,298 of PVIU01025599.1, forward strand.
ACAAACATTTACTCTGCAGCATTCCAGGTTAGTTTGCAATTGCTTTGACCTGATTTAATCCCAGGCTTTCTAACATCTCTGCATTTAACCTGTTGTCTGATTCTAATAGGATTAAGATCGGCCTCTCTGATATGAACCACTACATTAAGGCTGCTTTTTATTTTTTTCAATAAGACTTTAAAAAATATTTCTATTATCGTGTGTATGTGTGTTGGTAGGGGCATATATGCCATGGATCCTTCATGGAGGTCAGAGGACAATTTCGTGGAGTCTGTTCTCTTTTTTCATCTTTATTTGGGTTCTAGAGATCAAATTTAGTCAGCCAGGCTTGCCAAGTATTGCTAAAATTCCCAAAGTAGACACATAAAGAATGTCTACCAGCTAACCCTCTTTCTAAGTCACCACAACAAACAGAAGTATGATTCCACTAAAGTTCACTCAGAGGATCAATGAGTTCATTAGACTTTCTCACAGAGCAATAGGTGAAGTGTTACAGGTGGGATCATCAGTTGCTTTAACGTAGTCACACTGGAAGGTTTGCACCTCGGGATGATGCCATCCCCATGGCTGTATACAGGGAGACCTTTCCCCTATCCTTCCCCACCTATATACTCTAGCCCATCTCAGAGACCCCAAAGTTACATGAAATTAGGGCAGAATGGTATACAGTTGGTTGGTAGGGATAGTTGGATACTCAGGTATGGGTCCCATAACCCTCCATACACCTTCTTATGAGAAGGAAAGTAAACAGTCAGTAAGCCCGGGTGTGATGAACTTTGGCAAGCAGGACCAGCTGGACTCCTGAAGATTGGATTTTTGTAGAGGCCCCAAAATACAAGACTATTTCAACCTTGATCAAAGGTCAGAGATTTGGAACCTACCTCTATTCCTTCAAGGTTATTGTGTTTCTACCTCAAGCAAAGGTCCCACGTAGATTTAGGTCAGAGAGTTCTGTTCTCTCAAGGTTATTGTCAACAGGTGTGGCTAATATCCAGACCTTTTATTTCAGGAATAGAGAAGCAGATATGTTTTCACCCCAAACAAAAGTCTAAGAATCCAACTAAGTTCCAGTTCCCTTAAGGAGATATCACTGGATTCCACCCAGGGAGTCATTTGCCTACAGAATGTTTGGTCTAGGGTGTGAGTGTGACTTGTTTTGTCCTAGCAACAGAATGTTTAACTATAGATGTAACCCGGAACCTTCAACTGGTCTATTTATTTCCTTGTACCATGGTAATGCAGTTTTTAAAATCTTACTCTACCTCTTTGGGTTGGAGTTTTCTAAATCCCCATGCCCCTACCATGAATAGAGGTGTTTTGTCATTGCTGGTCCCCGACATATGACAACACAATGTGGAGGTAGACCAGTGAATCCCAAAATGCAGTGAAGTGTGGCCAGGCATACAAGGGAGTACCTGAGGAACCCACAAGAAAATTACACTGGAGGTATAGAAGTGAATAATGACAGCTCAGAAATAAATAATAGATAATTAAAAAGGAAAGAGAAATGTGGGGCAAAATGTCAGAAATAAAACTGTAAATATTTGTAAATATGGAACAAGGAAATAATATTCAACTTTCTGTACAGTTGCTTAGATGTATTTTGATAGTTAGAGGAGCTAAAATGGAGCAAAAACAAAAGCAGAGATGTTTAGAGTTTGTAAATATTATATTCCCGTTCCCATGCTGGTGGCATATCCATCGCCACTTATGGGATACACTGGGACTTAGAGAGGCCAAAGTACGGCCTTGCCTTCGCCCCCACAAGCGGCTGTGCAGTGGTCACCTAGCCACAGTCTCTGTTGCTACATAGTGGGTGGGAAGAATGAATGAAGTATGGTGCTGGGCCCAGCAATGGCCTGGGTTACCGCTGAGATTGTGGCAGTCCACAGACATGCACAGTGGCCAGCTGAGTCTAACCCATGCATGGCTAATTATTGCTCCAGAGAAAGTTCAAAGGCACCCACCTTTCCAGTATTTAGGTGATATGTTACATCCTAAAGAAATTAAGCCTCAAAGATTAAATTAGGAAGGATGGTTTAAAGACACTGAATGATTTTCAAAAGTTGTTGGGAAACATCCGGTGACTGAGACCTTATTTAAAAAATCCTACAGGAAATCTTGAGCTACTAAGTAAAATTCTTAAAGGGAGCAGTGATCCAAGTTCCACTAGAGAGCTTAAAGAAGCTGCCAGATGGATAGTCAAGCAGGTAGTGTATGCTATACAGAAAAAGAAAGCACATTATATTAATTATGATCAGCCTTGGCAAGCATGTATATTACCTACAAAACGTACTCCTACAGCAGTATTATGGCAAAACAGTCTGTTTTTATGGCTATATCTTTTCGTTTTGCCAATTAAGGTATTAAATCCTTAGTTTGAAGCAGTAACTTGCTTAGCACAGAAGAGCAGGATAGAAGGAGATATTTTGGCAGAGAACCGGCTATGATCAATGTTACTTATACTAAGCAACAGATTGATTGGTTATTTCAAAATAGTGATTCTTGGACAATTGTGTTTGCTCAATTTAAAGGCCAGATTAATAATCTTTTCTTCCCAGCTTATCCATTGCTGTGATTCACACAACTATAATCCTTTATTTTCAAAAAACGTTGTAGCAAAAGATCCTTTAAAGGATGCTATGTTACAGATGGTTTGCAGATGGTTCTTTCAAAGGAAGAGCTGTGTATGTTGTGAATAGTGTTTCAAATTAAGATATGTGCATGTGACAACCGATAGATATTCAGGATTCTTGATGGCCACTGTAGAAACTGGAGAAGTTGCTTATTGCTTAAAATGCTTCTCATACCTGGGAACCCCAAAAATCATAAAGATGGATAATGGGTCTGGTTATGTTAGTAAAGCATTTCAGCAAGTTTGTTCCCAATGGCATGTTGAACATGAGACAGGCATTCCTTATAATCCTCAAGGACAAGGAACTGCGGAGCATGCCCGAGGCTCCTTGAAAACATAGCTTCAAAAGATAAAAACAGTAGAATTATATCCTCAAGTGCCACATGATGCCTTGAGTGGTGCACTTTTTATGCTAAACTTCTTGAATATGGATGTCATGAGCAATCTGCTGTGGACAGATTTTGGCATGGTGGCACCAAGGTGACCTTTGTTAAAGCAAGATGGAGAGACCCATATACTGGGTTATGGAAAGGACCTGATCCTGTGTTAATATTGGGTAGAGGAAAACATGGCAGCCGCTGAGACTCTGTAGGACAAGTAGAAAGAGGTTCCTGAACCCATGATCTGATCTCCTTATACCACTATGTTGCACGCTGCAGAAAGTGGTGGTCCCTGAACCAATGTTCTGACTCACATCATGATCATGGTGATGCCTGGGGATTCCTCGTTTCTTGATAGACTTGCTGTGCAAACTTCTAGACCTAGTAATTCCTGTTTACCTTGGAGCCAGACCAGAAACACAGACTGAACATTTGACCGTTTTACTCTTTGGGACACAAAACTCATTTTGCCAGTATGGTGTACAATTTGCTGTTGAAATAAAGGACTTGAGAACTGAGACCTCAGTTTTCCCATCAGGGGAAAAAGGACTTGGTACAGGGAGCGACAGAAGCCCCTCTTCAGAGATGAGGAGGGTAGCCTACGGGTTTTGCTGCTGCTCAAAGACTATGACCATTGCTTTAAAGCAGCATTGCAATTGGACTCTCGCCCACTACAAAAATTTTTTCCTGTCTTTTTATTAGAATGGATTTAATAAAATTATGATTTGACAAATTGTGTTATGGTGTTGACCTGTTAATGCTTTAGTTCACTATAAGATGTTAATGATTAGAAAAAGATTAGAACTTGTCTAAGAAAAGTTTGAAATTACCAATGAATTCTTGAATTTGACATATTTGATAAGACAAATTTAGATTTTGATACAGATGGATACTGTCAAGAATCACTCTAGACCAAACCAAAAGGGGCATTCCAAACTCTGGTGATACTCCTTTGATTAGGAGATTCTATAGCCATAGAAAAATGCATAGCACAAAGTATAATTTGCTTCCTTACCATTAGTCAATTACTGATAAACTCTCTTGACAAAAACTTGGCTCAGAGACACAGAGCCCAGAGGTACTTTCTCCCTTAATCCTTTGCTTACAGAGATCAGCAGTCAAAGACAGGTTTGATCCTTTTACTCCCCACCCCAGGTGTCTAAGACATGGGCATGTATGACTGGAATGCATGTACCGAAGACAGGTAAGTCTGGGAATTGGAAAAGTGTTCACCAAAGTCAGATGTGATCTTCTGTGTTGTTGCAGAAGCACAAGGCTTTATTAAAATTAATAAAAAAGGAGGAATTGTGGAGGTTCAAAAATGTGTGCCTATTTCAACCTTGACCAAAGGTCAGAGATTTGGAACTTACCTCTATTCCTTGAAGGTTATTGTGTTTCTACCTCAAACAAAGGTCCCACCTAGATTTAAATTAGAGAGTTCTGTTCTCTCAAGGTTATTGTCAATAGGTGTGGCTAATATCTAGACCTTTTATTTCAGGAATAGAGAAGCAGATATGTTTCTACCTCAAACAAAAATCTAAGAATCAACTAAGGTTCCAGTTCCCTTAAGGAGATATCATTGTATTCTATCCAGGGAGTGGTTTGCCTACAGAATGTTTTGGTCTAGAGTGCGAGCATGACTTGTTTTGTCCTAGCAACATAATGTTTAACTATGGATGTAACCCAGAACCTTCAATTGGTCTATTCATTTCCTTGTATCATGTTAACGCAGTTTTTTTTTTAAAATATTACTCCTACCTCTTAGGGTTAGGGTATTTTAAGCAATTGGAAATTAAATGCGGGTGATTTCAGTATTCACTGGAACTCCCTCCTGATACTATTCTATGTTTTTCTGTTTTGTTAATTTTCACATATCTTTGTATTCTGTATTAATATTTCTAAGTCCCCATGCCCCTACCATAAATAGAGGTGTTTTTGTTGAAGCTGGTCCCTGACAAGATTTTGGCTTGGAGAATAGTCTTGTCATCTCCTTGGCCCTTGTCTAGATCTTTCACACACACACACACACAAACACACACACACACACCACATTCTTTAGGAGTCTAGCATATATTGTGGCTTGGACTTTCCAAGTCAGAGACAAAGACAGCTGCATAATCAAGCTGTAAAAATATTAATAATATCCTCCATTTCTAAGAGAACCATGCTATGACATTTATGTCCTACAATTTGCAATACAATCTTGCAGGATCAGTTTCAAAACCCTATAGTGTTTTAGTATGTTATTCTGACATGGTCTCTAATCTCTCTATACCTTTCTACCCCTGTCCAGTCCTTTTTTCACATGTTTGCATGTCCATGCTCTTGCATACTCAGTTATGTACAATCTTCTTATTTGCTTCTTGGTCTTGTAAGTCAGTCTTGCTTCTGTGGAAGCTTGAAGAACTCATGAATTACAGGGGCTACTTACCCAAATCTTTCTGTGAGTACTACATTTTATAAAATTTTTCATTCATTTTTTAATGAAATTGTTTATGTGCCTCACTAAGAACATCTGAGCAACTAAAATGGTTGTATAACTAGACTTAGGAGTAAAGAAAGGTACCTGTTTGAAGGCAATAATCCCAACTATAGAATGAAAATTATGCATACATTATTTAGTATAATTTTTAAAATTCCTATAATTCTGAAGCTATGCATGCAGTGGACCTATGATATTAGGTCAGTCACTCCGCACTAAGGGAAGATTGATAAGGGTTCCAGAGGGGAAGCCTGCCTCTGGTTCTCAGTTTTAATGATATTCTGTGGCTCTTACACCATTCTTGTATGTTAAAAAGTCCATTATCAGGAGTTTCTTATAACTGTACCCTTAACCTCAATTTTCCCTTTGTAAAAATTATTAATTACCAGGCTCATGTCTGTAATCCCAACATTCAGAAACTAAAAAAGGAAGATTGAGTTGAGGCAGCCTTAACTACAGAGTCAGTTTCCAGGCTAGTCTAAGTTATAGTTTGAAACTTCTCAAAAGATAATCCAAAATAAAATAAAGTGCTCAATGTTATAAGTATTTAAGATAAGGCAGAGTTAGGTAGCCATTCACAAAACTCATTTCATCTTTCCCTTAAGTACAGGACTAGATACCACTTCATAATATGTATCTGACATATGTGTAGCAATTTGACTGTTCTCCAGCTAGGATAAGGCAGAACCATGAATATTCTTTCTCAGAAAATGATCCTTAGACTTTTTGACTATCTGGAAGGGAGATAATCTTAACATTTACCGTAGGAATCATGGAAAGAAGACAATAAATGACAAGAATAAAGGATCCCACATTTCTATATCAGCTGGAGAGAAAGACTCTGCCCACTTGGAATACCTTTTGGGACATTATCAAGAAAGGAAAAAGCCCCCGTCTGAGCTAATTCACTGAAATGTGTAGGTTTATTTATCACAGTACCTATGAATAGTATAGTAAACCGGGCTCCCTACTATTTAGATCTGGAAATACTTAATGTCTTCTCACTGTATTTATAAATTGAGTATTTGTATCACTTATTTGTCTCCTACGCATTTCATTCAGTTTGTCTGGGTTCTATTTTCAAAGTGCTATTTGGTTTTCTCTTACTTTCTTTCCAAGACATAGATGTCTTCACCCTAGTTATCTAAGAACAAGAATTTGTGTGTACTTTGTCTCCCTACTCCTAACTCTGCAGCATAGAAAATGTATGAAGTAGGATGAAGCAAAGGACACATAGCCAAGCTGGGTTCTCACACTTTTCGTGATGATGTACTGTGGCAAGCCCAGACTAGAGCAGTTCTCCTGGAGGCAGATCAGCAATGAATATCAATCGTCTAAATCAAACTTCACTATAGAAAGTGGGCCTCGGAAGCTGCCCCATCTAACAGCTGAAATATTTCGTCCTGCACTGGGCAGGACATGGCTGTCCATGGGAGGTAGCTCCACCTGCATAAGGACTTGGCTGTCTGTGGGAGGCGGTACCTAGAAAGCCGCCCCAGCTGTTAGGCTCCTTACCACTCAGATTCTTTCTGATCTCATCTGCTCTATCCTCTGGGACTCACAAGTAGATTTTAATTGTTCTTATTGTGATAGATATTTTTCCTCTGGGCCCTATTACTGCTTAGAATTAAGATATGTTATAAATGTTTTGCTAACACCTTTCTCTTTATGTTTATACAAGTTACATTTGATCAGGATAAAAAAAATAAATGCTTCGAATCCATCATCTTCCGTGGCCATCCATTCTTAGATTATCACAATGTAAACTGTTGCAAAAGATAAAGAAGAGTTTTTCCGGGGAGGTTGTTTGTTTGCTTTTGCAACTGAGAACTTAGTTCCCATCTCTTTTCTATCATTAAGTTAAGCTAAAGAATATCATTCAATGGGTACTCACTAGTCTATGTTAGACATAATCGCTATATACAGTATTACTCCTGACTTTAGCTATAAACAAAGCAGGTTTATCCCCTACCTGGGTGCCATACCAAGCCTAGTCAAATATAATACAAAAAGAATCAGGGAGAAGTTAAATTTTTGTTATTCTTGCCAGAAACTATACTTTCCCAAGACTGTCTGATCTTAAAACATATTTCTGCTTAACATTATCAAGAGTTTGAAGCAACTAAAGATTATATTGAAAACATAATCTTTGGACTCTGTGTTTGTGGTTCACAAGAGGCATTATATGTTGGGATATATTTACCCACATTTTTCTCAAAAGATTTGTACTGTTAGTAAAGAAACCTTATTTTTCTTACATGACCACAGCACCAAGCAAAGAGTCAGCTTTCAACAAGTCTTTGTTAACAGATGTCTACAAATGCTTCTATGGCCAGGATGCTTGGGCCTGTTTCTACTGAGGTTGGTGATAGCAGCTCTTTGCTGGTACCTTTTGCTTCTCATGGAGGAATCATGCAAAGTACCATAGTGACTGTGAAAAAGATTCCATTTACTCTAACAGAAGTCTCTCCAACAAACCTGTTGTTTTCAACTCAGACTCAAATCTCCACAGATGTCAGTATTAAAATCATATTTTTAACTCACAGAAATTATTTCTAGGCATATCCTCAAATTCACACTGAAGGGTTGGGGGGGAACAGCCAGGCAAGCTTATACACCTGCCCTAATTACAGGAGATGTGACTGCGCGGGTGCATTCATCAATCACCCTCTAGAAAATAATGAGGAGAGTAAAAGTCTCTGGGAAATCAATAGTAAGGTGAGTGGGTGCATAGGAGACAGATGGAAGACTTAAAAATAAGGGTTTCATTGAGAAGACATTCTTGCTCTAGATACTATTTGAAATACAAAATATTACTGGATGTTTTTTAAAGTATCGAGTTTTACAAAAAGAATGCTGACTATCACTTTCATAAAGTCTTTGGCACTGACCTGCCTAATCATGGTTTTATTCCCAGCCAGCTTTTCCTGACGTGTGTGTAAATAGAGCCTGGCAAACAAGGACCAGGAAGCACACATTTCCTCAGAAAACATGCATTTTTGTAAAGCAAACATTTTATTTAGATTTCTATTTTGTAGTTCTATAATGAGGAGATCGTTCTAGATTGCTGTCAAATGTCTTAAAAAGAAACACATATACACACAACCAGCATAATTGGAAGCATTTATGTTTTTGTAAGGCAGCAAAATTATAAGTGGTTTAAATGGTAACCGTATCAAGTAGAGAGGGGCCTTTGTTACTCGTGTACCTCAAAGATTTTTACTATCATCAGTGTTTTTAAAAAGGAAAAAAACCTCATAAAATAATATCCATGAATTATAATTTCAACAGAAAAACAACCATCACCATCTTCAATAAGGCTGAAAAAGAATATGATCCATTTTTATTGCCTCACACTTTTTCGAGGAAGAAATTGGTGGAATCAACAACCTACTTCAGCATCATTAAAGGTAAAAAGCAAATGCTCCAACTTTCCAGCCAAGTTTCCACTAATCTACATAGTTTTAACAAATATCAAAATCTGAAGTGATGTTATGTTAAACATTAGTGATGGTTTTAACTGTCAGTGTGAAACAACATCACCTAGAAGAGAGATTGAAGAGACTGTCTAATCAGGTCGGCCTGTGGGCATACCTATTGGGGATTGTTTGATTGTTGGTTTGGGAAGTCCCACCCTGAATCTGTGTGGCATTATTCCATAGGATGACTCCTGTACTGTGGAAAAGAGGAGAAAGGCAGCTGGGATCAAGCAAACAAGAGTGTGTTCATCCTCTTTGCTCCTGACACTAGTTATGTGACTAGCTGTCTGACTTCCCCCAAATGGTGGATTAATAGCAATTGTAAGCTAAATAAACACTTCCATCCCTAAATTGCTTTTGATCAAGGTGTTTCCTCACAGAAAGAGAAAGGAAGAGGCCATTTAACTGCTTTGTGACACCTACTAAGGTCGTCCAAAAAGTATAATACATACCATTAATGCAAGTATAGAATTTTCAAAACTGAGACACTAAGAAATAACAAACAAGAGGATAACAGTACCAATTCTCTTCTTGTTGTGTAGATTTTGTATTTATTGGCTATTCTCGTTTGTTAATGGACAACAGTATATACACATTCTCATTACTGTCATATTGGAAAACCCACCATATTCTTAGCCATTTGTGGTGACTTTTTGTTTTAATTTTTTAATTGAAAATAGATTCTTCTGCTGTGTGATAAATCCTGACCAGAGTTTCCCCTTCCTCCACTCTTCCCAGCTGTTGTTGACTTCCTTCTTCCCTAGATCCACCCCCTCCTCTGCTTCCTAGTTCGAAAGGAGCAGACTTCCAAGAGACAATAACCAAATACTACAAAGCAAGGTACAACAAGGCAAGACAAAAGTTTTCATATCGAGGCTGGACAAGGCAACCCAATAGGAGGCAAAGAGTCCCAAGAGCAGGCAAAAGACTCAGACACACCTGCTGCCACTTTTAGGAGTCCCACAAAAATACCAAGCTAACAGCTACAGCATATGCACAGAGTAGGCCTTTTGCTTACCACTCAGTCTTAGTGAGCCCACATGCTCCCTACTTGGTTGATTCAGTGGGCCGTGTTCTCCTGTTGTCCTCCATTCTTCTGACTCCTATAATCTTCCCTCTCTGTCTTCCATGAGGATCCCCCAAAGCTACAAGTGGAGGGTCTCTACAAAGACCTAGAATTTAGATTCTTCACTGTATCAGATAGTTCAGATTTTGGCAAGGATTATATAATGAATAAATGAAATGAAAATTTCCAGGTAGAAACAGACAGTACTCCTCAGATGTTTCTGTAATCATAACCAAAATGTGCTAGGTATGAGATATGGTATTAAATACCTTTGAGATTTCACCTACATTCTTACAAGCAAGGCTGTTACAAGAGCTACATGGAACTAGAGGACAACATGGGAATACGTCTCTACATCATTCATAATCCTATCCTCCATGCCCAGAGCTAACACACTTTAGAATGTAAGTGTGGGTGGATGCCCTGGAAGCAATTCTCTCTACACTAAGCTTCAAGGTTTTATTATGGGAAGTGGTGGGAGGGGTTCTGGTTTATCTTAAACATGAGTTTGGTCTGGTATCTTAAACATGATTTGGTCTGAAGCAGTACCCTGATACCCATTCAATGGCTTTATCTTGGGATGAAACAACTCTTAGCATTCAAATGAACAGAAAAGTTCATGAAAATAGAAGATACAGTTTGTGGACCATTGAGCTATAGACCGAACCTGATGGCCAAAATGTGAGTTTGGGTAAAGCACAAAGCAGACGTGTAGGCTCACACTCCAAACGTCAGCAGCTGTAAGGGAGAAAATAAAGGAACTCAGTGTGCAAATTGTCGCTGAAACCACAGCTTGCTTCAACCTTATGTCAGCAACCATTTCCAGAGCATAAAGAGAATGCTGTGGGTGTCAAGAGACTCACCCCTGCATGTAGCTCACTCCTGTGGAGGTTGGTTTAGCTGCACTTGCCCATGTTCGGTGCACCCTCTGACTACACACAATGCGTGCTGACTCCCTCTTTTTATTATTAATTTTTTTGTTCAGTATATTTTAACCATGTTTTCTCCTCCAACTTCTCCACGATTCTACCTACCTACCTACCTACCAATCCAACTTCATGATCTTTCTCTCCCTTCAAAAAAGAAGAAAATAAAACCAAATAACTGCAACAGAAGTCAATAATACAAAAATCCCTCTAAACAAAACAGAAAAATAAAAAACTTGGAGCCCATTTTGTGTTAGTCAACTACTCTTGGGCATGGGGCCTGTCCTGGAGTGGTTGATATACCCCGTGATGCTCCGCCTGAGAAAACTGGCTTCCCTATTATCATCAGGCATCAATTACAAAGAGTTTCCTGGTTAGGAGTGGGGCTCTGTATCCACTTCCCCTGTTCAATGGTGGGAATTAGACTGATGTAAACCTGTTCATATCTTGTGCATGTTGTCATGGTTTCTGATTTCGTGTGTGCATCACTGTTTCCTGAGAGTCAGTCATCTTCTCTGGCTCTTACAATTTTTTCACCTCCTCTTCCACAGAGATCCCTCAACCTCAAGGGAAGGGATTTGAAAACATCTCAGTTAGGACTGAGTGCTCCAAAATCTTTCATGCTCTGTACATTGTCCAGTTTTGTCTCTCTGTGTTAATTATCATGTACTGCAAAACGAAGTTTCTCTGATGAGGGAGAATCCATATCTAACAGTACTAAAGTGGCCAAGAACCTCAGAATAGATATGTAATGGGAAACCTACTATTGCTCTGCTTAGAAAACATAACAATAGAATGATTTCTAATGATAGTGCTCTCTTGTAAGCTAAGATCACAAATTGGCAGCCTAGTGACTAGATCCTTCTGTTTGTAATTACAGCACAACATGGTCAGAGGGAATGAATCCCACCTCACCAAAAATGAGAGCCCAGTTGATTCAGGTAAAGCTCTGTCATGGTGTTGCTCTAAAACGATTTATAGGAAAGTAAAAATGTGGGCATTATTTTTCTGAACATCAGCACTCACACAGGACTGAACATCAACAACAACACATACATTCCCCTCAGTAAGCTATGAATCTGCTTTATTACTATTGTTTAATTAAAAAAATAGTTGCTTTGGCCTATGGCAGGGCAGAATATACCTAGGTAGGAAAAGCAAACAGAATGCAAGGAGAAAGAAGGCGGAGTCAAGCAGACACCATGTAGCTGTCCAAGAAGCAAGATGTGAGGTAACAAATCACGAGCCTTGTGGCAAAATATAAAATAATAGAAATGGGTTAATTTAAAATAAGAAGCCTGAACTAATAGGCCAAAGGGAGTGTAACTAATATTAAGCTGCAGAGTGGTTATTTCATAAGCAGCATAGGGAACGAGCAGGCAGAGAAAAACCAGTCTAGGGGACCAGCAGGATGGAGGCTCCTTCTAGCATATTTCATTCAAATAGAAATAGAAAAAAATCGTACATTGCCCTAAAAGTAAAATTAGGTACTACATATTTTTTTAAAAAATGTGCACACACCCATACTTAAGTGAATAAGTTCTTTGAAGTCTTTTGTGGTTTCATGTAGATTCAGGATTGTTTTTACATTTCTGTGAAATGATCACTTGAATTTGGTAGGGATTGCACTGAGTCTGGTGACTACTTGTGGTGTTAGGATCTTCTAACAATGTAACCTTCGTTCCATGAATACAGGATAGCTTTCTGTTGTTTTTGTATTTATTAACATCTCTCATCAATAGAAAGCAAAGTTGATTGCACATCACAATATGGCTTCTGTCTTTGCTTCTGAGATACATTCACTTCCTGATCTGAAATTACAAAGCTATAGTGATCAAAATCACGATAACAGCATGAAAACAGAATAACATTTTCACAGTCAACTGGGTTCTGAAAAACATCAAAAATATCAATGAGGATGGGAATATAGTTTCAATAAATATCTAAGTAGCTGGAAAAAATATACAGAAACAACCTAAGTGAAATAGGAATAAATACAGAAAATATGGTACACACCAGGAAGATATTGCTCTCTGTAGCAACATAGTTGAAAATGAAGGTGACAAAAACTGAAGGATCTCACTTGTCTGTGCACTTGGTAAAGTTTATAAGGATTTTAAGCACTGGGTAGTGAGCAGGTTAGTAGTGGGTAGT
>PVIU01025600.1:0-23460 GCA_004026605.1 Ondatra zibethicus
GTGAAGATTGTTGAAGGAATAATAATTCATCTATGTCTCTGGTAATAAATATAATATTGACATACTCTTTAAGCAATTTGAAATTATATGGTGTGCGGAGTCATTATTTAATCTTCATTTACAGGAAGCAGGATAAAATCACCGTTGTCTACCCTGTATCTATTGGACCATCTACCATCCCACCTATGTACAGACCTATTAGGCATTTACTGAGGCACAGCTCTCTGACAACATCACTTGAGAATAATATGCAATTGCCTATGAAATGTGAGTTTATAGAAACCAGAAGTGTTTATATTTTATGATTGGAAGGAGGGAGTAAACTTAGGTGTAATACATGACCAACTTAACTTTCCATTTTTTATTTAATTATTTTTAGAATTTCAAAAAAGTACTGTATTTATATTATTTCTAACTCTTCATCTCTCCTTGAACTCCCCATGTCCCCTGAACTTTCTCTCAAATTTATGATTTCTTTTCTTCAATATTGATGTTATATATGCATTAAAATACATGCATATTAACAATATCACTTGGAACTTCCTACAGAATAAATTCTTCATTGCTGGTAGTTTACCCAATTTATACTTTCCAGTTATTTTTTGCACTGTGTCTAATATGTGTGTGTGATGTGTAAAACGCAACTTGAATCTACTTAGCATTACCATTATAGTATGTATTTGTGACTGAGTTCTTGTGAATGGGCAACCCATCATTGGGTTCATCCCTAAAGAATAGTATTCTCCTTTTCTCATTAATTGCTAATCTAGCGATCTCTTTTCAAGGGCAGAAACCTGTCTAGAATGTTATTTTCACTAGCATTCTGTTTCAATATGTTCATGAAGCCTTATTTTGAGTAAAAAATTATGCTGTCAATGACAAATATGTATGATGGATGAAATGCAGACAAATGCATTTATGCCAAACATAGTTGTTAAATAAATTTTAAACATGGTTAAACTTACAAAAGGTTTTAGATATATATGCTGAATATTTAAATAACAATAGCACATGATGTAATAAGTTTGTAGAAATATTGAGAATATTTTTTTCCTCTGTGCGGCATGATAGACAAGAGATTGAGTTGGTCTCCATCTCAAATACAGATAGAGGAGATGGAAGAACCATGAGTCAGTTAGTGTTTAAGTCATACAAATGTATTATCATGTCACTTCTAGGCACCCAGAAGTTCTTAAACTGACCACCCATTGGTAACAACCATTATAACCTTTTCTATTTTCACCTGATATCTTTAAGATTTATTTTATATTATGTGCATTGGTGTTTTGTCTGCTTTCACCTGATCTTTATCTAAGAAATTTGTATAAAATCTATATCATCTTTTTAAAATGAGCTAAAAGAAAGAATTTAGATAGATGCTATAGATTAATTCTATTTTCAATGAGAAAAATAATCCATAATACTGAGAATGTTTCCAGTTTTGTTCATATTGTTATCTTTGCAGAAATGTGTACAGTTTCCAGGACTTATAGCTTCCTGTGCAATTCATTTTTTATATCTTTGCTGTTAACATTTCCTGTCCATTGGTATATAATTTGAAATCTTTATCCTAATCTTAATCTTATACTAGAGGTGCAAAGTTGCAGATTTAAGTCATTCATAACGTTTGCATGCTCAACTCAGTATAAAACTTATTTATTCTTGGACTTCTGAAAAGAATCATTTTCCTCATTCTCCAGGTTTACTTACCTACTATAATCCATTTGTTGAAGGTTCGAAACTTTGGGAAAATGAGAAATTTTAAATTTCTCTTCTTTTTAGAGTATTCTAGTTAACTATCACATTCTGTAAATTTATTCTATAAATGCCTCCAAGTTTTAGATTTATATCTGTAAATGTTTCTCCTTGTCCTACATACCTATTTGTGTTATAAATGTACATTAAGCTATTTAGTCTAAAATATTTGATTTTGCTTTTCTAGTTGATGCCATCCTTTTTTGTATCCTTAACCCTTCCAAGCCATACCATACACTATTGTTGGTGTGATTTTTGTCTGCACCAATGTAAGGTAGTAACTTTCCACCTCAAGACAATCACCTAATGGATTTCCATTACTCATAACTTGAAGTCCAGTGTTCTCCGAGGGACTTATAAGGCGCTCATCACCTCATTTTATGCTTTACTGCAAAGTCATCCTGTTTTGTCTTCTTCTCTCTTACACTGCTAACCCAGCAATGTGGAAAGATGGTTCCTTGCTCACTCTATGTTTCATTCATCTTTGATTCTGTCCTCTCTGTTAAACATCTCTGTCCCTCTTTCCTTGCTTCCATGCCCATGTTAAATGTCAGTTATAAGTACCCTTCAAAGCTTTCTTTCATTGTGTTCTTGACAATTACTAAGCTGCTATTTGTGTTACCGGTATACTTCTATTAGTTTTCATACCTTCATTTATTTGCTTTACATTTATGATCTTAGGTTTATCTGTTTACGTATATGCCTATAAAGCCCTAAAAGTAAGAAATGTGCTATCTTTGTCTTAATGTAATGATTACTGGGAATAATGTAAAATTTCTGAAACTGCCTTAAACGTATGAACTGATAGTACTATCTGAAGAAAATGAGCCATCAGTAAGTTCAAGCATCTGCAGAGCACTTTCTTGCTAACAAGAGTATGCCTAAAACAAAAGTTCTGAGGTATTTGTTGGGCCCACCTGGCCTCTATAGGTACACACACACACACACACACACACACACACACACACACAATGTAATCCCAAAACACCCTGGCACATGTGAAACACGACAAGCAAGTTGTGGAGGGAAAGATTGATCTGACTTACACTACCACATCCCAAGTTGTGGAGGGAAAGACTGATCTGACTCACACTACCACATCCCAAGTTGTGGAGGGAAAGATTGATCTGACTCACACTACCATATCCCAAGTTGTGGAGGGAAAGACTGATCTGACTTACACTACCACATCCCAAGTTATAGTCCAAGGGACTAAACCTCTTAAAATGTAAGTGAACCCCAATTAAATACTTTCTTTTGTAAGAGTTGCTCGAGTCATAGTGTCTTATCACAGCAGCAGAATGCTAAGACAGAAGTCTCTAGCTTGGGTCAAATGGATGTAAAAACCAGGCAACGCAACATGCTATTGGAGGGACGACTTTCTGTGATCCCTTCGCCTTGAATGGGAGCCTTATACTATGTTGCAACGCAAAAAGTTGGAGCTGCCTAAAACATTTTGTCTATAATTTTGGAAAAGTATCTATTACACTTCTGTGAAACCAATCTCTAGAACTTTTTCGCCTTGTAAGTTCCAATAAATTGCTCTTACTTTCCCTGCTTGGCCTCTCTGATAATCAGGATTAACCCTTACCACTCCTCTAACTTGAAGACCTGAGTTCCCAGGTGAGGGGAATCATGCAGCTCAGCGTTTGCATTTTTTTGCCACCAGCTTTTTTCTTTGGCATAATGTCTATATATGTAAGCTAGATTGCAAAGTTTTTCTAATCACCAGATATGTCCAATGTCTTGAAATGTCCTTCTTTTACTAAAACTCCTTATTAGTTCTTTGAGAATCTTATACAATGTATTTTGATCATCTTCACTCTCTTTCCCCAAGTTTTTTGAGATCCTCTCAGGACTCCTGTTAAATGCTGAAAGGTCACCAAGAGCATGGAGCATAGATGTTACATTTGGTGGGAGAGATAGCATATGGGACCTCACTGGTCAATAACTCCAAAAGAGGCCACACAATATAGCACTGGAGTTTTTTATTTGTTAACCTATTGATCTAAGAGGAGTATTGTCAGCCTGCCATAAAATCAATTCATCTAAACCCTTTTTAAATGCATATATGTTCATATTGTAGAGAATATCTATAGTAGTAGGCTTCCTTTTTAAGAATAAACACAATTCCATTGAGCAGACCACATTGTTTTGAGTCATTCCTTAATCTTTAGAAACATTCCCTATTGTGACTTTTTGACTATATTTTAATGCTACTGCTATGAACAACAATGTCCAAATATTTCTTTTAGATCATGTTTTCAACGGTTTCAGGTACATTCTACTTGGGAGGATTTAATGGCAATTCCCTTTTTAGCTTTTTGAGAATCTGCCATTTTTTTTCTATAGTGGTTTTTATCATCTTCCAATCCCTCTGAGAGTATATAAAATTTCCAGTGTCCATATCCTTACATGTTATTTTTACTTTCTGTGATGGCAGCAATCCTCCTTACTCCATAGTTCAATAAAGATCTTATTTTAAGTTATTTAATATTAGTGATTTTAATCAACTATTCATATATATTTTTGGTCATTTATATGTCATACTTAAATGAGAGACTATTCAAGATTTTAATCTGTTTTTAAATTGAGTTGTTTTTTGTTTCTGTTGAGTTATGTATTTCTTTATTCTAAGTAGAAATGATTATTTGTATAGTTGGCAAGTATTTCCTCCAACTTTGAAAATTTCTCTTTTATTTAATTTGATAAAAATTCACAACACATCAGGTTTATAAAATGAGCTCATCCTATAAGGTTTATAAAACTGATTCCCCACTGTGTACTGATCAATGTGTTCCGGCAAGGAACAGAACCCCTTCAGATTGGTATGGAAGTCTCTGCAGTTTAGCAGGTACTGTGACAATACTTCTAACTCCTCTCTTTGACACTGACAGTAATTTGAATTGCCTGTGGCAGTTCTTAGATAAAGTGCATGACAATACAATTTAGGTTTTGATAGTTAAAAAGATATTTAATGGATAGAATGAGAAAAGAACAAGGGTCTCTAAAATGGAAACTTGAAACCGTGACATGAGGCATTTCTGAGTTGCAGGATCAAAAGCTCTTTAGTATGTAAAGGATAATATTCAAATTCTCTATATACACTGGTTTTCCCAATCCTATCAAGATAATTGTGGCTGTTTTTTTTTTTTTTAACTAATCCATTTTACTCCGGTTCTACAAAATATTCTGATTTCTTCTGCACAGCTGAATTTTCTATCTTCTCCTGTTATATTTAATAAATCAATTCAGTCTTCTTCCTGGATGTCTTTGCATTCTAAAGCTGGGTTTGGTGTTGTCTGACTTTTCATCCTTTTAGGCATTGTTTTTGGGACCTTCTGAACATGGGGATGTTACTCCCTAATCCGCAATCTCCAACAAGCTGACAAGAGCCCCGTATGTAAAAGCAAAGAGCCTTTATTTTAATCAAGTTTGCAAACTCGGTCTCCCCGCACGTCCAACGTACTGTAATAACCGGAGAGCCCCGAGCTCAATTAGAATAGGGTTTTATAGTAGTAAAGGTGGGGGTGAGGGGTTTCTGAGGTTTTAAGACCCATGATTGGCTGACATTAGTCTAGGGTTTCCTGCTGACACTGAGCTGCAGGTGTTTATAGCTACAGTGCTTCCAATGCCAGGAATTCCCTTTGAATGGTCTGTTCTTGGGCTGCGGGGGGAGGGGGGGTCAGCTTCATCTCAGGGTAAACAATTGAGACTCCAGCCTCTACTGAAATTCATAGATGGCCAGAGTCCCAAGTGATAATGGTTGGAGGAAGTAAATACTTAGAATATCATGGCTGTCCCTTACAGGGAGCAGCCATGATAAGCCAAGTATGGGCAGGTCACCCAAAGGAAGTTCTTTACTTCCAACCATTATCACCTGCCAGGGTAGAACTCAGTCACCAATATTTTTAATAAGAGGCCTGAGTCTCAGTAGTTTACCCTGAGGCAATACCTGGTTGCAGGAGGAACCACAAGCTGAGATTACCCTACCTCCACCCAAGAACAAACAATTCAAAGGAAATGCCTGGCATTCCAACCACTTTAGATAGGTACACCTGCAAAAACACACTCACCAGGACACCCCTAAACAAATGTCAGCCAATCAGGAGTACTGAACCTCAGAAACCCCTCACCCCCACCTTTACTACTATAAAAACCCAATTCTAACTGAGCTTAGAGCTCTTCATTTATTCCAATACATTGGACATGCCGAGAGACTGAGTTTGCAAACTTGATTAAAATAAATGCTCTTTGCTTTTACATACGGGACTCGGTCTCCTTGTTGGCTTTTGCGGGGACTTCATGGATTTGGGCATAACACTAAACAGACGCTTATGCTCTGAAATCTTATTTGTCTTCTTTTTTTCAGGTCTGAGAATAAGCAACTGTCACATCATTTTTAATTTTTATTTTTTAAGTGACCTGTTGCTTTGGGAATTTGGTGCAAATATGCTTTGGTTTCTAATTTTGTTTAGAGGGTGGTTGCCTGGAGGAGTAAGGGTCTTTTAAAATCACCTCCTTGCTTACCTGAGAATTCTTATCTGTGGCCATTGAAATGCAGCCAGGAAAAGAGTCATAGTACGGTATAGTACAAGGAACAGAGTTTTAGACTAGGAAGCAGGATTACACAATGTGACAGGCTAGGAAGAGGTAAGGTCAAAGAAATAACTCCTAAAGTTCAGGAAAGTCTTCAAAGAGACCTCAGCAAGAAGGTGAGAAGTGATGGCTAAATGTGACCTCAAAAGTGGTGATTATGTAAAATAATTTCTGGGAATCCTCAATAACTATCTCAGCCTGCAACAGTGAAGCATTCTTCACTGCTGCACTTGCTGAGAGCACCCCAGGATCCCACTAGGACACAGCCTGTGCCCACACACCTGCCTTTAACTCCCTCCACGAAACAATGGCCCCATTTTTTTTTTATTCCAATTCTGACACAAGTTCATTTTACTGACAAACTCTTAGGCTGTTCTAGGCAAATAAGTAAACTCTGAACAGTCAATTCCAGTTCATTATGGTTAGACACATCCTTAGAAGGATGGTCAACAGGCTGACATTCCTTCTTCATCCTCTCATAATTTAGATTTCCTGGAAACATCGTACATGAATCATGGTTTTACTTCTGCTTTAGTCTCTGTCATGATTTTATTTCAGAGTGTATCTTAATGAGTCAGAAGAATTAAACTTTGGGGAAAAAAGATTTAAAAATCTAAAAGAAAGTTTAAAAAAATTAGCCCTTGTAGATGACAATATATTATACACAAATGAGAAAAATTAAAGTTATATTTACAGACTAATATATAGCTATCAGGAATAGGGTCACACATATAAAGAACTTGAATGTATCTGAGGCGGTAGCAGTATATTTAAGAATCTTTATGCTTTTGCATTAGTTTTGCTTTCAACTAGGGAGGCAGAGGTAGGTGGATCTCTGGGAGTTTGAGGCCAGCCTGGTCTACAAGAGCTAGTTCTGGGACAGGCACCAAAGCTACAGAGAAACCTTTTCTCAAAAAACCAAAAAAAATTGCCATTCAATAATTCCTCTGAACTTAGTGGAAATTCTATGCTTGGTAGCAATATTATTTGTCTGCACAGATGTCTTTGTGTGCACATGCATTTGTATGTAAGCATTATGTATGTGGCTGTGCATGTGTGTTGTGCTTCTGTGAAATTGTATGTTTTTGTACATGTTTTTTACTGATTCATGTTTGGGTATTTGTGTGTATATATATGCATGTGTTTGTGCATGCATGTGTACATGTGTGAGTTTGAGCGTGTGTCTCTATGTCTGCGTGTGTATATATCCGCCCAAATTCTTTTATGTTGGGAGTCATGTTTTATATTTCTCTGTATCATTCTCACCCACCAGAGTAATGCTCCCCTAGTAGGAACTCAGTGTTTGTTACTTGATTGATAGTCCAGTATTTCTTTAGTGTTTGGACTTCCTCACTGAACGCGTGTGTGTTAGAATCCACTAGACTGTCAGACAGAGAAAAATTGACATCATAAAACAGTCGAAAATAGCAATGTAGCTGAATTGACAGTGAATGCCTTGAAAAACGGGCTATAAATTTACACTCCAAGCTCGTACGTCAAGTTTGGTGTGTGACCCTGAACGATGGAAGAGCGAAAGAGTAGTTTCCTTAAAATGTTCCTGCTCTATGCATTTTCAGGAATATACAGGTAGCAAGATCTGCAAGAGGAGATGAAACCAGAAACAATGAGATTAGGTTTAAAAGCTTCCTTTTCTGAAACAACAACAATAGTATAAAATTGAACAGTTCTTACCCAGGGAGGAAACCTTGATGGAAGCTGACTTTCAGATACTTGGTGATTCAGGGAAGGTAAAGTCAAAATTGCTACAACGTAGCCAAAAGGAATGACAGCTTGAGAAGCAACAGCTTAGAGACAAGTTGTATAGGCTGACATAAGTGTCTGTGCCTCATGAAATTATGGAAGGAGCCAGATCCTTCCCTTCTTGTTGCTCTGCTATTTCCCAAGGTGAGTGGATGGGCTGATATTTTCTGCTCCATATTGACACTGGGCTAAAGGAATTATAATGAAGCAGGAGCTAATTCTTCTTGAGTGGATGATTTACAAGTTGCAAACCTCATGTCAAATCACTTTGTATGTATGATCAGTATTTTAAAAAAATTATCTGAAAAAAAGTCCTAGAGCTAATGTAAGGTTCTAGACCAATCATTTTCTTCGATTATTTGTTTTGTAGTTCACTAGATATGTAATCTTCATGTTTTAATTCATTTTCTAGATTCCACAGGTATTATTCTGCTGTGTTCCTAAATTTCTTGGCCCTGGAAAAGGAAACTATGATGAACCTCTCACTTCATTCCTTTACTTACTATTCAAAACAATCACTTTTTAGTGTGTGTGTGTGTGTGTGTGTGTGTGTGAGTGATTTGTGGAAGTCTGAAATACCTACTTTGATTTTTGAGATATCTCCCAGCAGGACCTGGGCCTTATAAAGTTGTTCTACTTTATAGACTGAGTTCCAAGGAATTCTCTACTGTTTTCACCTCCCAGCCCTAGGATTACATATGCACAGCTCCTTGCTTGGATTTTGATGTAGGTATTGGGGTTTGAAATCAGGTTCTTGCAGCCCAGGCAGTATAGCTATCTAAACTTTAGCCCCAGCATTGAAAATTATCTTTATGTCTTCTCATACTAAAATATTTGTGATTTTTAGTTATGAATTTTAGTGAAAAATATTCCTTTCACATAAAAATAAATATTTAACATATTTTGAATAATCTTGATAATAGTAAGATATACTAATTATTTTCACAAGTATATATGTAATTAAAGTATTTATAATGACATATATGGAAAAATGGCAAGAAAACTTTACAGATCTTTAATAATATAAATACCTGTAAACATGTCATTAATTTGGGTACGTACATATTTTCAACAATTGACTGTGGACTTCTTTTGTTTAATAAATATGTGAGCTGAATGTGCTTGTTAGCCAACTGTATTTACTGAGGTATGTCATGACATTACATATTGTGTAAACTCAAAAATCTGAATGTTTCCAAATCAATAGTTAAACAACAGAGCACTTCTGGGCAGGTGAGATGGCAAAAAGTAGGCAAAGATACTCTTGTCAAGTCTTACAATTTGAGTTCGGTCTCCAGAAGTCACCTGCTGGAAGAAGAGACCAAACTCCCAAACTCCTTTGACTTTCACATGTATGGCCATACCTACTCCTCCCAAACACACATAAATAAGGAAATAAACTTAACGTAGAATATTTTTACTGGATTCTGAAAAGACCAATGAGGAATACAAAAGACTAGTAGGAGAAATGCTCCTTTGCAGATATTTAAGGACTTAAAGACATGGGATAAGGGAGACTCCATCTTTCTGAAGATAAGTTCATTCTTATACTGATGTCCACTGTTTTGAGTTAAACTACTTATAGATGAATTTAAAGAAAGTAACTTTTACTCATAATGGAAAGACTCGCAGTGACTACAGTCAGTATCATATGGTGTCGTGAGCAAAGGATCAAACGACTGGATGATGTTTGCTAGAGCACATGGAGAGGGATCTTTGGGAAGAGGCATTAGGTAGCTTCGAGCACACCTGCCAAAACACTCGCAGTAAGCAACAGGAAGTCACTCATTTGATGACGAGACATATTTGGGGTTCTTTAAAAGAATTTTCCCCTCTAAAGTAAAAGCTAAGTAGCAAAAAAACCCAAAATGAAGTAGTTTATGAATAATACTGATGATCATTATATTTTTATTGAAACATAAGTTTGGGTTAAGGCTATCCAAGCTTGTCCTATTCTTTTATCCTGAAATGCAGGAGGAAGTCATCCTAATGACTAGGCTTTAGGATTTGAGACTGTATCTACAATATCTGAGAAAAGTGTCAAAAAAAAAATTCAGGCAGCAGATAATTTCATCAACACCAAATCTGGAGAGGACTCTTACAGGCATGAAGCTCTTGAAATATTTAGCAAAATCTGCCTAGAGATACTCTAACATGCCAGGTAGGCAAAGCACATCCTTAAACAGCTCTGTGCTGTCCGGTTGATCTCTATGAAAGCCTCCAAGCACAGTCTAGCAAAAGGAACATTCAGAGGAAGTAATTATCCTATTTCGAATACCTTATTTCTTTCAAAAGTGTTACCAGAATCGTCTGCCTATGTTTATAGACAAGTAGAGCAGCCACCCCTCATTGAAGAATCCTCTCAAAGCAATGGGTTACCATCACAGAAAAACACAACTGGACACAATGCAGAGATCAGCGGATCTTGGGGATTCTAGCCTCAATGGGCACATCTGCAACTCAGCACTTGTATTTATGGCTCTGAGAACATCAAGGGAGAGGGATCAGAAGACTATAAGAGCCAGAACATAAAGATGTCTGTGGTGAAATTAAACAAAAACAGAAGAATGGTTGCAGTAAAAGGAGCACGGGCCCCTTGTTCTGACCCGCCCGGCTCCTGGTGCCCGAAATAATTACACAGAAACTGTATTTATTTAATTACTGCCTGGCCCATTAGTTCAGCCTCTTATTGGCTAACTCTCACATCTTGATTAACCCATTTTAATTAATGTGTATCGCCACTTGACTGTGGCTTACCAGCATGAGTCTAAGTAGAGTCCGTCTTGGCCAGGAGAAGCATGGCATCTGTTACACTGCCTTCTCTCCCCCAGCATTCCATTCTGTCTATTCTGCCCAACTAAGGGCTGCCCTATCAAAAGGCCAAGGCAGTCTCTTTATTTAACCAATGAAAGCAATACACAAATACATAAGACCCTCCTACATCAAATGGTAGTATCTGTGGACACATTAACATATAAGAGGGAACATTTCGCTGGTCCCACCCCTAGACAAAGAACTATGACTGCTGGGAGAAGAATTCACCTCCCCCAGGATGAGCCTCCTGTTGGTTGTCCAGTGTAGAGTTTCAACCCTAAAACGATATACATACAAACAACAGAAAAATAACTCAGCAGATTGTACTTACACATTTATACACGTGCTCTCTCTCTCTCTCTCTCTCTCTCTCTCTCTCACACACACACACACACACATCTGTAAAAATAATCGAAGACAAAAAAATCTACAAATTTGAGTGAAGGAGAACATTAGAAGAGAGGCTGAGGGAAGAATGAAACAGGGCAAATTATGTAATTCTATTCAAATTAAAAACATAATTTTTAAAAAAGTATCATTTTCATTTCATTTTATTTTAGGCTACCTAATTTACAAAGTCAAGATAGGATGATACTTATATCTTTGGGGGTTAATGCAATATTTAAAAATGCAACAGGCATTATCTTTAGCAAGTGTAATGAGTCAATGTCAGCAAGCAGACAGCAAAACTTAAGCTTTAATATAAGAGCTAATTTTCACTAAAAACACAACATCAAGTGAAAACAATAAACAAATTAATTCTAACATCACTTAATATATTTATATGGCTACTCTAAATTTCACTATTCACAATTAATTATTAGCAATTAATATTTGAGTATTAAGTCTATAAGTATTTTGTCAATGTAGATATGCTTTTGAAATATTTTAATTGCTTTTATATGACATTATTTTCCATAAAGAGCAGCATAATATTGATGTAAGATATTAATTCCTATTCATAAAGACATGTAAATAATCTATTTAAATGATTATGGTAATAAAACTCATATATTCTGCATGTTCTCAAACAATTGGAAATTTCTTTGGAAATAGTATCTCAAAAAGAATGCTTTGATATTTGCTCATATTATAAAAGAAAAAAAATGGTCTTCAAGCTATTTATTTTCTATAAGATTGTGTTATGTTTATTGCTACTTATCATCAAATTAAATAAACTATACTTTCAAAGTCATTTGCTGAACCAGTTCAGTCACAGCGCATCCTATGCACCAACTATGAGCAAAGCAACTTGGAAGACAATGACTGTGAAATTCCTTAAAATCACGGCATAAAGGGAGCATCATCGTTTAGCCAATGGCTAAATGTACCCTGTTTGTTATTATCTGTAGATAAAATGTTATTGGAAAATTCTTTAAAATCATTATATAGAGGGAGAATTATCAAGTACAGACCTATGACTAAATCTAGCCTGTTAATATTTGTAAATAAAATGTTATTGGAACGACACCATATCCATCGCCACCTGTTTTCTCAATTGCTTTAACACTGTGATGGTGGGATTGATTAGTTGGCCCACAAACTTAAGAGTTTTTCTGCCTGATCTTTCAGAAAGTACCCACTAGCCTTGATACAGGGCATAATTTCAATGTAACAAACTATGTAAATGACTCAACAGAAATCTTATCTATAAAATATTTAATGAGACTATCATACCAGGGGAATGTATATTTTGTAATTTAGATATGAAATAGTTAAGAACGTGATGGACTTAAGGAGGGAACTAAACCAGGAGCAGAAGTCATGGAATTCTGAGCTTTACAATTCTGGGAAACTGCGGAACCATGTCTTGGTGGTTCCTTTAATTCTGCTTTCTCTTAACTCAGAAGCAACAATCCAAGAGGGCACTTTGTGCGGTACTGTATCTAACATCTGGCACATTCTCAGGAGAGAGATAATAAAGCCATCAGCTATGCTTGGTCCCTCAACCAGAAGCAGCAGGTAAGGGGAACTTTCTGATTTTACTCATAAATTTATAACCGTACATTGGGCTGTGATGAAATTTAAAACAAACCCTCTTTTTATGCGACCATTTGTACTTATAATTTACATTTCAATTAGCTTCTTCTGGCACTTTCCCAGTGTTAAAATGTCTATAACTTGTCAATGATTTCCATCAAGGGTTTTAAAAACTTAGGTGGTTCTGAATCCATTCTTTCTGAAATTGCTAAATTCTCCTTGAAGACACAAACCACAAACTCACGGATTCCACTTGCAGGGAGTCTTCTCACAGGAGAAAACACCCCAGGTGTAGACTCTGCACAAACCTCTGCAGACTAGACAACCACAAATTTAGGGTAAGTTTAGGAAAGCAAGCTTCACCTGCCTTGCTGAGTCTTCCTTTCTGCAGGCCCATAAAGACTCAACATGGCTCATTCTGTGGGTTCAACCAATAAATCCCCAGTGAGTGGGAACGTTACTGGCAGTGATAACAAATTAAGCCTAAATAAACCATGAAGGCTTTGACTAAATTAATTAATAAGATGAACCACAGGAGTCTGGATGTGAAAGATAAATTTTGATGATAGAAGAGGTGATAAAATCTTTGGATTATGGTACTGTGGGGCATTTCAGCTGGCTGTTGGCACCATGTGAAGGAGCAATAAAAGCAGAGCTGCCCCTTAGGCTTCAGAGAGTTGGACTCAACTTTAGAAGCACAGATAATGAAAACGGAGAAACTATGTGGGAAGTAAGAAACTCGGATATGCTGTTTTTCACCAGAGTTTGTTCATAACTAAATGATGACCGACTTTGGCAATGGTATAAACCTTTGGTCTGAGCTGGCTTTATCAGATGTATTAACAATAGGGGTTTTGAAACTGAAATAACTGAGTTATAATTCTTTGAGATTACAAACACCTGCATCTGTGCATCTCTATGCTTCAGGTTGATTGCTTCTTTGCTCATCTTGCAAGAGCACTGCACTGTATGCAATTCTAAGTGGAATGATGGCTTTGTTTTTCATGTTCAGCTTATGGGATGATGATTCATTGTGAAATGATTGCTCCAGAAGACTTATGGCACCTAATAGCTAGAAGGAATAACTTTGACACTGATTTACAGTTAATCCTTGGCTCAATTACCTCTATATTAATCTGGTTAGTGGGACTGACAGAATTAACCTATCTGTGCCACACGAAAATGATATTGTGGTTAGTGGGGTGTGGGGGTGCATACCTAATGATCTTCTACCTCAGAAGGCTGAAGCAAGAGATCAGTGCTATCTGGTGGGATAAGTGGACACACGGTTGATACCCTGTTTATGGATTCCACTTTTTTTTTATTACATGGATGGGTACATTGTAAAGTATTTTTATTCCTATGCCTGGTTTATTTTACTTAGCATAGTGTCATTTAGGTTCACACTTATTAATGCCAAAAAGAACATTCCCTTTTTTATGGCTGAATAATATGTATATATATCACATACTTTAAATCTATGTCTATTTATTAAAATTTTATATAAAAAGTGCAAATCATCTATAGCCACCAGAGAAATAAAAGCAAAAGTGCATAATGAGATATCACCTCACTACTGATTATGTTGGCTGTTACCTAAAACTTGGAAGACAGAAAGGGTGGCCAGTATGTGAAGAAAAGGGAACTCTATCCAGTGCTGTGTTCAGCATGAATTTATAAAGCCATTCTGGAAGATAGTATGGATGTCCCTCACAATGGCTATATATACAATATAATTTGATGTATCTCTTTTGTCCTTGGTGCCTATGCTTCCAAAATTTATCACTGCCTGTGAACAGAAGGCATGTTTTCCTGCCTTGTTGACTGTCTAGATGTCCATATTTCTTTATCCTTCACCTGGATCTTCATTCTGATCATAAAGAATGAAGCTGGATTTTGTCTGACTGTATTACGAAGTATTAAAATACCTTCTTAGTGCTGTACGGTGGTGGCTCACGCCTTTAATCCCAGCCCTCAGGAGGCAAACGCAGGTGGATTTCTATGAGTTCAAGGCCAACCTGGTCTACAAGAACTAGTTCTGGGATAGCTAGGGTTACACTGAGAAACCCTATCTCGAAAAACAAACCAAACCAAAAACACCTTCAGTCCCACTGCTCCTCCTCTTCTGTCTGTTCAATAATCTGCTTACCTGCCAACAACTCAGATGATGCAGATTTCTAGTTCTCTGAAGTGTCTCCTATGTCCTTAGGAAGCGGGGGATGTTATGTCTCTCTCTACAAGCAGTATGCGTTCCCCTCCTGGAACCCGGGTTTTAGTGGTAGAAGCATGCTAAGTCTTCATCTCACCTGTTGTCTAGATATTATCTTTCTAATATTTGTTCTTTATTTTTAAGAATTTCATGTATCGATGCCATAAAATAGGCTAATATATAATTTCTCCCTCCCTCTCATGTTCCTCCTTGTCCTGATCCTAACTTCACATCTGTTTATTTTATGATAACCCACCCCTTCTAGTTAGTTCTGCCCATATGTGTATTACTACAGAGCTATTTCCCAGAACCCATGAACACCACCAGTGTCTACATTCTTACTCATTGATTGTTTGAGATGATCTCTCGGTATGTTTTCAAGGCTAGTGTCCAACTCTTGAGCTCACATAATCTTCTTGAGGAACAGCTTCCTGAGTGGCAGCAATGACATATACATGACAAGTGTGCCACTTTGTTTTTCTTCAAGGCAATATTCCCTCGCTGTTTTACATGATGGCACCTATAACACACAAATTGCAAAACTTACTGTGAAATGTACCTTTCTTATATAACAATTATCTGTGATCCTTGAAGAAGGAATGAAAAAACAATCTGATGCCGGGCAAAAGCCTGGGGATATCCTTTTCTGTCCTGCCTCTACACTTATGAAGACCTTAATTCTCACCATCTCTGTGACTCATTAGGTATAGGATGTGTGTATTTGTGCACGTATATGTGGGTACATGTACAAGTGTTTATAAACACGCAAGTAGTATAATTTACTGAGGAAATAACTTTAATACTATAATGAAACATAAGTGTAGGAATTTTATGTAGGGCAAAAGGTAATTTGGAAGCTTTAAGTGATACATTTCTAATAAAAGGCACTATGATCATTGCTGCACGATGATGAGGCTTTCTCTCTGGGCCTTTTTGCTTTGACCTAAGGGTTCACTATGTTTGATAAAAGGCGATAAAAGAGCAGACTTTGAAATAATCCTAGCTAAGGGATGTGAGGAGATGAATAGTGGGCCGTGTCCTGAACAGGAGGTTAATTGCTCCAATGCAAAACATCCTGGGGGAAGATGTTGCTCTGAGATATGATCTTTCAACCCTGGGGTGTTAAAAATCCCAGCTCTTGTCATCAGATATTCTAATTACATGCCCTGTGCAAGAACTTCTTTATCATGAAGAATGTGAAATGCTCTAATTAGCTAGGATTTAAAAAGCAAACAGAAAATTGAAGTGTCAAAGGTCAGTACAAATAAAAAGCAAGTTTATACCAAGCCCAGGATGAAAAGGAAGCCCGATGCAGAGAGGCTTGGAATATTCAAAACGATCTCATTAGCAAAGTCCAGTCTCTGAAACAAGTAAAATAGCAATTATAAACAATGATATAATTGAGAGAGAGCTTTATGATGGGTGGTGGGTTTAAAAGTTTATAATTTCAATATAAAGTGCTTTCATAATAAAATTTTAATTAAAATAATGTGTTTGTTTCATAGCATTTTAATTATTTCCCAATAAATCAGAAATAATTATTGCCTTGGTCAATTGCTCAAATCATCTAAGATTACTGCTCTGTCCTTTCCCATTCCAAGTCATCCTTCCTCCCTTTTCAATAGATGCTCCAGTTCATGCCTCTGTCATGAAGAAAAACTAATTCGCACCCTACTTTAGAAGATTAATGTGAAAAACATCAAAAGTCTCAATTTATTTAGTGTTTATCTTACTCAGGTACTTTCAATTAAATGCTCTTTTACTGTCACAAAAGAAAATATTGTAGTGAAAATCCTAGGAGGTCACAATTACACATAAAAAGCCTTTAGAAATTTTTATGTTTAGCACACATATGATGATGTTAGCATGTTAGCCTCTGTGCTTATTTTGGTTCAGTCACCACTATCCATACTGCACACTGTTTCATTGCGTTCTTAAATCTTTTCCCTGTACACTTGTTCCTTCTTCGCTAATGTAAAGCACCCAGACATTCTCTATTCTAAACTGTATCTTTCCTATCTCCCATGACCCATAGCCTCACCTCCTAATTCTCCATCATTTTCCAACTCCCCACAAAATGCTGAGTGCCTTGTCTCTTGTTCTCCACCCCCCAGATCCTTTCTCTACCTTGACAAAGTTTTTCATACATATCTTCATGACTCCTTGTTTCAGCTTAAATATCCCCTTTATACACAAGGATTTCACTTCCCACCTTACATGAAACAACAGTAATTCCACTTTCCAGCTTTGTGCTGCCGTTTCCCTACATGTTTACTTTTGTCCATGTGTGTTTATGCATGCATGTGTGTTCATAAAGTGTGCATATACATTTTGGTGTATCTGCATATGTGTGCATCCTTTCTAATGTTCGTTAAGAGGACAAACAATTTTCTTCTGCTAATATGCGTGGCTCTGATAAATCTTCGAGAGACTGAAAACACAGCACCGTTACAGTCCTTTTATCTCCCTTGCTTTCTGACCTCTTTACTCTTTTTTTTCTTTCCGAGACAGGGTTTCTTTGTAGCTTTGGAGCCTGTCCTGGAATTAGTTCTCATAGACCAGGGTGACCTGGAACTCACAGAGATCTGCCTGCCTCTGTCTCTTGAATGCTGGAATTAAAGGTGTGCGCCACCATCACCCAGTTCCTTTTTATTCTTCAGATATCTTTTTGTTCTCCAAGAACAAGTTTTTCTGGGTTTTCTTGACACTGGGAAAAATCAATAGCTCTCTTACCTGTGAGAGTGTAGCATGGTAGATGTTGAAAGTTCTCCATGAGTTAGGCCCTTCATTACCCTTGCCATACTCAATTGCTATGCTCCACTTTGAATTGTTGCCTTTTAATTGATGAATTTTGGCCTTTCACATTTAATTACTGTTATAGTAAGTTTGCTATTTATTGTCTTTATAAAGGAATTTCCTATTTGCTTAATATATTCTTTCCTTCATAGCATTCCAAAACTTCGATCCTTTATATGGTTTTATTTAATCATTTAAATGATTATAATTTCAATCTTTTATTTAAACATTTAAATGGCTATATTTTCTTTTTTATTGCCTTTATTGAACTATTTATTTTTCTCTGCTTCCCTCCCTCCCCCTCCCCTTCTGCTATATCCCATGATCCTCACACTCTCAATTTATATGTTTCCAATTCCTATTTTATATATACGAGTAATATTCATTTTAATAATGTGTCTTAGTAATTACAATAAACTTTTAAAAACCAATCCATCTTCAAATATTCTGCTTCGTATATAGTACAATTTTTTTTTTATGTTCAAAGTAAACTCTCTCACTTTGTTTGTGGCATTTACAAGTCCTTTTCTAGCTGCATTACATCTTCACACAGCGTCAGAGATGCTCTTAAGCTTTGTCCTGGTACAAAACTTCTAATATTAACCATTTACATTTTAAGCAGGGTCTCATGGATTCTCAGTTGGCCTCACACTTATTGCATATAGCAAGAATACATTGCTGAATTCCTGGTCTTTTCACGTCTATCTTCTGAGGGCTGTGATTAGACTGTGAACCACACAAGTTACTATTGACTAGTGATTCCTTTATAGAGATACTGCTCCTTACATATGGTATCTCTTTATTTATTCTTCTTGAATTTTTTATTAGAACCTTTTGCATGTGGCTCGTTTATCAGACCCTGTGTGATAATTTCAATGCATTATTACATCTGAATCTATTTTTAACTAATTTTTCTTTTTCTTTTAGAATGTTACCTCCCCCGATTCCTAGCTTGGTTGTAATTTTTGATGAAACCTGAGCATTTTGTTTCAGGTAATAAAAGCATAGATAAAAAGCTGTTTTATGTATGAATTTACGTTAATGATCTGAGGCGTGGAGCTTTGTTTAATAATTGCTGGACATATGGGCATTAGAGTAGATTCTTTGATTGTCCATGTTTTGGTTTTAGGTTTTGACAATCAGAGAAATTCTATCCTGAAGAAAATTTTGTTTCTACCGGTCACTGGCAAAATAATGATAACAGTTAAGAAAATGTGATGTAAGTAGAGGGATGCAGAGACAAAAGTCTTAGTAAAGAAGTTAGAGTGATGCATATGGTCCTCATGCAGGATAAATGATGAGCAAACCTTCTAGAAAAGGAGTAGGTCTTCTGAAAATGTAGACCCACAGATTAAGAACACACACAAACCACCAAGAAAATTACGCAGCTATGTTTCATACAGAAAAGCCCCAAATAATAAAAATTATTAATTTTTATAGAAAAACATTTAGATATTTAGCATAAAGCAAAAGGAAAGACCAAAAGAAAAGACTGGACTATTCTCATTCTGAAAGAATCTCCTCAAGAAACTGTAGGTTACATAAACATGTACCCACGCGTGCACACACACACAGACACACAAATACACACACTTTAGGTCAAATGTTCTTTATATCTATAAATCATTTTATGATGAAAATCTTCAACCTAGTGAAGGCTAAGCCAAAGTTATGAGCTTATAATTAGCTGCAGAGGAATTCTCTCTCTCTCTCTCTCTCTCTCTCTCTCTCTCTCTCTCTCTCTCTCTCTCTCTGTGTGTGTATGTGTGTGTGAATTAAATCATCTACCTGATATTTATGGCTAAATACCATATGCTGGTAATGATTAAAAACAAGACAAGAGCTGCTTTTATCCACAGATGGTGAGATGAAGCTATTCTTGGCAAAAAAAACCCCAGCAATAACTAGAGAACTTAAAGTATCTTGATTAAAAACCAAGAGTTGTGCTATAAGGTGTGGATAAGCAATTCAGAGATATATAACAGGACAGTTGCATTATTTATTAAAAGAACAACTACTGTATATAGCAATGAATGAGCTAATTAATAAATTATATTCATTTTTCAAAATTAAATTAATTTCAAAATTATAGCATTTATTCAAAAAACAATGTGTAAAAGTATTTAATACTGAAAAATCTTCTAAATTGATATGTAAAGAATTTGCAATCATCTACATATGTAATAAGATGTTTTTGAAATATTGCAGTACTGGTAGCAAAAAACATCAAATACAGGATAGATACTTCTGACAGGAAATAAAATGAAATTTGAAAATTCACATTTTATACTGTTATATTTTACTGCTTATGCTATTTTTGGAATACTTTGAACAAAGACACAGTCCTTATCTAATTTACTTCTGTGCTCCAATAAGCAGTAGATAAAACAGACGACTGTAGGGAGCAATATTTAATTGATACATACTATTTGTGCATATTTATGGGACACAATGTTATCATTTGATAAAAATAGACAGGTTTTTTTTTATCAATTCAGGGGAGGTTTCATGTTTGTGTTTCCCACTTTTTCCCACATTTATAAGTATAGAGAACTGATAACAATCTATGCTATTTATTTTCAAAGATATTTAGCTACCTTACTAGAATATTATGTATGTATACCCAAAGTGCTATTTCATTCTTGCTTTCTCCTTGTTTGTAGAATAATCAAGGTTAAAATTAATAGTGGACGCATATGTGCGATGATGCAAACCATGGGTTTTATAGAGTTCACCTGATTATTTCTTGAGAATTATTTTATAGAGAGTAATGTGTTGATTTATATGCTATGGTTAAGTAAAGAACACAGAAGGAGGATTTGACAATTGGTGCCATTTCTTGGCTGGATGAGGTGGAAGTAAATATTTTCAGATGAGCTGAGATTGCACCTGCTTTTGTTGGCAATAATATCTCTACTCGCACACAAAAAGGCTGGCAGAATTTAGGATGGCAATAATGTTCATTGGTTTCAAACACGGCACACTTAACAAGTATACAAATGAGGAGTACAAATTACATAACCCCACAGAAGAAAATAAAACACAAAGGTAATCCTTTTAACTTGATCGCTTTTCTAGTTTTCAAATAAATGTTAATGATGAAATGGAGTACCTCAGGTTTAAACCATAATACCAGGGAGAAGTCTACACAGGTGATTAAGGAACTATATTATGGTGGACACCAGCGAAATGCGGAGTTGAAATCTGTACCCAGGTTTGGTGCCTAACGAGGAGACACGTATTGCTCTAAACTCATCCTGCCAGTTTTAGTGAAAATAACCCTAGGTCTCTTCGTTAGACCCAAGTCATCATGTGGGTGACACCTGACACAGGGGTCGATCTTCTCTGCCTTCTGTATCCCTTGCGGCAGACTCACAGACCTGAGCTGTTTTGAATTTTAATTATCTAAAACTTTTGCCTATTTTCGTGATAAGATATGTTGGATATATCGCATATACATACATATATAAATGCTATCAACATTTTATTATGATATATGTGATTAAGTTGAAGAATTTAGTAAATATTAAATTAAAAATTAGGGCATTTAATTAAATAAATTATTAAAGTAATTACAATTAAATTATATCCAACAGAAACTTTAAAGTGACCAATTCCAAAAATATTGTGAATTTAAAAGGAGGAAAGTGATATATATAGGCAGTTAGGATACTCAGAAAGTATGTAAGGCTAACACTTTGATAACATTTTTCTTGGTTTTAATTCATTTAAAATCAGATGATTATTCATAGGTAGTTTTTTATAACCATGATAAAAGCTGAAAAATTTATATTTCTAATAAGTTTTTCTCAATTTCTTTTAAAATCCACCTTAAATTATCCCTGAGTGCTTTATTCAAAAAAGATTAACACCAACATTACTCAAGCATTAGAGTTGATACTCTTAATTTTCAATCCAATAGTTAGTGATTAGAGTGGAAGATAAAACTTCATCATGTTAAAACTTCATTACTACTGTAGATAAATAAAATGAGTTAATTGAAAATAACCAGAAATTAACAGAAAAGAAGGACACCAATTGTCCAATATTTCCCATGTCCCTTGATGAGATTAAGGGCTTTATTTTTTATGCAGTGATCATAACAACTGGAACAGTTAGCAACTATTATTCCACTAATAACACAAACCCTGAATTAATGGAAGAATGTTAACACTGTCCTCCTTTGATTTCTAAGTATGTGATAAACACCATAACCAATAGCTTCTTGAAGGGGAAGGGGGTGACTCAAAGAAACTTGTTTACGAGGTCCAGTACCATCAACCACTGAGGGAATTGAGGACAGGAATTCAAGCAGAAACAGAGTCAGGGATTATGGAGAGAGGCTGCTTCCTGTCTTGCTCTTGTTGGATTGCTCAGTTTCCATAATATAGCCCACGGATGTCCAGGGATGCAATGGGTCACATGGACTGCACTGTCCCACAAAGTGGCTTTGCTCTTACACCTAAACTCTTGCCTTCTGCATATGATATAGACACAAGGAGAAGAGATAAGCGGAATACCGAAAGGGTGGATTCCACTTTGCTGTTTTCATATCAGACTTACATTGACAGAGTTTAAGGCTACACAGACGTTCCAAGAAAGATGAATACACATTTACCCACCAAGACAGGGCAACAGTGCTGGAGCAGAGGAATGGTTTCACCCAAAGTTTGTTTTAGTGAACCAATGAGTTTATTGAGGTTACTTACAAGAATATAGCTGACATGGAAAGATGATTCACTGACAGGGCCATCAAAGCATTGATGAAGACTTCTGAAAGAAGCATCTCTGGAGTTCCCTGATCAACTTCAGGTAACTCCTGTACCCTTCCCCAAACAAGCATACCTCCTCTCCCTCAGCAGATGTTAATGTTGTATAACATAGGAGAGGGGCCTCGTGACTTTAAAACTTTCTAAACTTCTCAAGTCTTGAAAGTTTCCTTAGGTTCATGAGTTTTACAAAGGCTCCCTTCTGCTTCCAGAAGGAAATCTTTCAATTTAGAGGAGATAGATACAGAGCCATCTAATACTGCAGAAGAGTGGCAGTAACTTTTATTCCAAAGTGTACTGCATCATGGTGTTACAGTAGTGTGAGAGAAAGCAGTGGTTAGAGTGTACAATTTCAGAGTATCTCAGCCACGGCTTTCTAATAGCCAATGTAGAAATAATCATTTGAAGGTAACTCACAAGATATATGTCAAGTTTTGGTGTTTAAGTAATAATTAGTGGAATGGACTGACTTGAATATCTCCAAAATTTCTATGGTGAAGTCCTGTGCTGGAAGTAGGGGATGGAGTTTGATTTGGAATAGACAAGGTTATTAGGGCAAAATCACAGGATTGGGTTAGTGTTCTTGAAGAAAAAGACATGATCTTTGATTCCTCTACACTACTCCCAGATGAGAATGTGTCCGAAGATTGCTACCTGCAAATTAACAAGACAGATTTTGCCAGAAAGAGATGCCTGCATTGTGGACTTCAGAACCTACCTAGTTTTGGGAAACAAACTCATGTTTTATTCTGACCAAGTGTAATTTTTTTTTTTTTT
>PVIU01025601.1:0-23433 GCA_004026605.1 Ondatra zibethicus
TGAGAGTATGAGTCTGAAAACATTTAGACAATTATTGCATTCCAAAATCCTAAAGGCGCAGTTGTAATTGTTGTCCAAAATAATCACTAAGGAATATTAATACAAATTTCTAAACAAAACATTTGCAAACAAATACAAGAGCACTTTAAAAGGATCATTCAGAATGATCCAGTGGAGCTCATCTCCAAGATTTAAGAATGACTTACAGTAAACAAGTCAATAAATGCAATACAACATATAAATGGTCTTAGTATAGAAAAGTCTTGTTCTTCTCAGTTAATGCAAAAAAGACATGACAAAATCCAGCATGCTTTCCTTAAAAATCCCTGTAAAAAGAGAGACAGAGGACACAGAGCTCAACATCATAAAGGCTCCGTAAAACAATCTATTGAAAATAGCATGTTAAATGGAGGACAGCTTGACGTATCTCTATAAAATCAGGAACAAAACTGGACTTCCCATTATCTCTTCCTCTTTGGTGGTACCCTATTCAGGTAAAGACAATAATCAATAATCCTCCTGGGTATTTATCAAAGAGTGAACTCCTCTCTGTGTCATCCATCTATCCCCATTTCATCTGCGCCTGACAAAGAACTTTGTTCGATCTTTATTGAACAGCACATAAAATGTGGTTTGGGCAAGGCATGAGGAATCTTTTGTCTTAATCATTGTTTACCAGCATTTACAAAGCAAGACGTTATTTCACTGACCCACAATAGCAATCAACCCACAAAGGAAAGTTATTAATCTATAGTCTCATGTTGCTGCAAACATTTATTGTGGCTATTTTTCTTCACAGTTAATTTGAAACTGTTATCTGTTTTAACAAATGATTGTCATAAGACACACATATGTACTCTACATTATTCTGGGCCAGGGGCAAGGAGAATCCATAATGTATTCCATTTCTATTCAAATAATCATTTCCCTGATGAGAACCCATAATAACCACTCATTTATTTGATAACTGAAAATATCTTTCTATTGTCATTACATGTAGTACATGATTTAATCTTAAAAATGTAAATATTAACAAAGTCCTTAATATTTAGTCATAAAAGTTATTTTCACATTTTTCGTGTGAAAGATAACACTTTTATTACTTTATTTTGTATCCCCACTTCTGTGGATCAATAGGATACCAAAATTTTTTCATTCAAGATTCCAATTTCAAAGTTTTATGAAATGTCAGTAGTGAAAACAAAAAACAAATATATCTTAGGAAGATAACTAGAAGTTACAAATAAATAGCAAGTCAGGCATCACTAATAAAAACATATAACTAAAATATGGATAATTTTATTGAACCAATATTCAAAAGATGGTGAATGATTACAGCAGGAAGATTCAGGGCTGCTCTCTGAAACAAGCTGAGCATCAAACATTTTCTTGTATTGTTCTTTGTCAGTATAATTTCCTTTCTGAGGAAACGTCAGATGATGCTGAAGGTCACAGTGACACAGACAGCTTTTCAGACCCTAGAATGTGTTTGAAAGCTCCACAAATTTTTTGAAGGACACCAATATTTTCCTTTAAAAAATTTAAATACTTTTTTTCAATACAATATATTCTTATTATGGTTACTCTTCCAAACCTCCTCCCAGGTACTCTGCACTTCCCCACCCACCAAAATCCACAACTTTCTTTCTCTTTGTCACTAGAATACAGACATTTAATAAAAAGTAATTAATAAAACAGAAACAAACAAACCAGAATAGGACAAAACAAAAGGTGCAGAAAAATACAAATATACATACAGACACAAATATTTGCACACACTGTTTTTTAAAAAAAGGAACTGACACACAGGGTACCTCCAACAGTGGCTTTAAGTCCATTTTCTATTTTCTATGGACCATTGTTAAGGAATCAGGCCTTGAGGGTTTTTTTTTTTTACATTTACTTATTCCATGAGGCTCCATTAGTGCAGCCTAATTATTCATCTGAAAATGGTTATCAAACGGAGAAAGGCTCTGGGGTAAAGATGGGGAATTAAATGCACTTTCTGTCTGCTTACTGGATCACAAAAGGCCCAGCACTGTGCAGGCTCAGATAAGGTGCTGTGAGTTCTTGACTTGGTCCTGCTGTATTGTATGTCCTCTTTTCCCTCTGGCTCTTCCAATATTTCTGCCTCCTCGTCCCTGGGATTCCCTGAGCACAGAGTAGAAGGGTTTGATGAAACCATCCCATTTAGAACTGAGTGTTCCATGGCATCTCATTCTTCACATTGTCTTGCCCTGGGTCTCTCTGTACTTGTCATCTGCTGCAATAAGAATCTTCTCTGATGATGGCTGAGCAAGTTATAGATCTATAAGCAGAGCAAAATATCAATAGAAATCATTTTATTGCTGCATATGTTTAGTTAAACAATAGCATTTGGTTTAATGATAAGTGTCTGGATTGTCTAGCCTGAGATTTTTGCCCAGCCAAGCAGTTTTAGAATGGGCTTCCTCTCAAGGAACGTACCTTAAGTTGAGTCAGATATTGGCTGTTTAATCCCTCACACTTGCTACCATTTCACCAGTGCACCTTGTAAGAAGGTGATCATTTTAAAGTACAAAGCCTGAAGGTGGGTAGGCACTTACCTTTCTTCTTTGGTAGTTGTGCAGTGTACCTCCCTGTGTCCTGAGCACTAGTCAATAGTGATGAAGGCGCTATATGGCCACCAGCTGTACTCTCCCATGCTCATTGAGTCAACTGGGTGTTGCCTTCAGCAACAGAGCCCTACCATTAGTTTGTGGAGAGTGCTAGTCTTGGCAGTATTCTGAATTATTTGAGTTCCTGTGGAGGCCCATTGCCCAACAACTCAATGTGATGCGTCCCATCCCCAAAATTGGAGGATCATTTGATGGTGAAAGATACAAAGTTGGTGTACCATCTCCCCCTTTTCTTGACAATCCTATTTAGATCATCATAATATATGTATGCCTTTTAGGAACATATGGCTGTATTAGGTTTCATATGGCATTTCAAATGGTGTTAGTTTTATCTGTTCCTTCCCCATATTTCCTTCTTTTCTCACCCACTTACATTTCACTTCTCAATTGGATCCCCTATTCCAGTCCCCCACCATCATCCATCCATAAGTAATTATTCTATTACCCCTTCATAGGGAGGACCTAACACACACACACACACGCACACACACACACACACACACACACACGTGCACGCTTACCAGTCCAATGTATTATATGCAACCTCTGTGGTTATATTGACTAATGCCTATTTGTCAAATATTTAATATTTGACACCCTCATATAAGAAAATAAATACCACATTTGTCCATTTTTGTCTGTGTTACCTCACTCAGGATAACTTTTGTTTTCTTAGTTGTATTCATTTAATGCCAAATTTCATTTTCTTTAATGGCTGAGTAATATTTCATTGTGTAGACATACTACTTTTATTTATCCATCCATTTTTCCATTGACCAACATCTAAACTATTACAAACATTTGGATATCATTAAAAGAGTAGCAATAAACATGCTTAAGCAAGTGGCTCTGGAGTAGATGGATATAGAGTCCTTTGTGTCTAATCCAAAGAGTGTTATAGCTGGGTATTAGCCAATACCCAGATTTCTGTGAAACCACCACACTGATTTCTATAGTGCTTGTACAAGTTACTATTCCCAACAACCATTGATGAATGTCTTCCTTACTTCACATTCTAACCAGAAGGACCTGTCATTTTCTTTCTTAATCATTCTGACAAGAATAAGACAGTTTTGATTTGCAATTCTGACATGGGTAAGGATGTTGAGCATATCTTTAGCTATTTATATTTCTTTTTTGAGACTTTGATGTTTGGAGCTATACCACATATTTAATTGGGTTATTTGTTTTATATCAAGTTTTGGAGTTCTTTACATATTTTAGATATTAACACTTTTGGGTGTGATTAGTGAAAATATTTTTTTATCCTAACCCGTTTCTTTGTGAATGATGGTTTCATTTACTACATAGAAGATTTTCAGTTCTATGAGGTCCCATTGATAAATTGATGTTCTTAGTGCCTGTGTTATCAGTGTTCTCTTAAGAATGACTTTCCTGTGAGAATAAGTTTCAATGTATTCTACACATTTTTTCTCAGGTTCAGTGTATCTGGCCTCATGTTGAAGTCCAGTTGATGTTTGAAGTCCATGTTGATCCATTTAGAGATGAATTTTGTGCATGGCAATAAGTAGTGATCTATTGGTATTCTACTACATGCAACTATCCAGTTTTACCAGCACTATATGTTGAAGATTAAAGATGTTGCCTTTTTTCAGTGTTTATGCCTGGTTTCTTTATCAAAATGAAGTTTTTGTTCATGTGGGAACTTATATCTTGATTTTTAAACTGATTCCATTGATCAATGGTTCTATTTTCATGAGAATATCATAGTATTTTTGTTTCTATTGCTTATTATTGTTTCTACTACAGTTTGTAATTGATGAAGGTGATACCTCAAACAGTTATTTTATTATTAAGTATTGTTTCAGATATTCGGTTTTCTTATTTTCCATATGAAGCTGTATTCTATCTTATCAATTCATATGAATATCTGTATTGGAATTTTGACTGGGATTGCATTGAATCTGTAGATTACTTTTGATAGTGAGGCCATTTTTACTCTATTAATTTAGAATTCACTAATATTATCTTCCCATCTTCTTACATGTTTCTTAATTTCATTCTTAAATTTCTTAATCTTTTTATCACACAAATTCTTACTTGCTTTGTTAGAGTTACCCCAAGATACTTTTGAGTCTATTTTGAAAGGTATTATAATCTTTACTTCTTTTTAAAGTCCATTTGTCATTAGTATATAGGGGGCTACTAATTTTTATATATTAAACTTGTATCCAGTTATTTTGCTGAAAGTGTTTATCAGTCAGAATCATCCAGGGGAAATTTTAGAGTCATTAATTTATACAATTGTATCGTATGCAAATAAATATACATTGTCTTCTTCTCTTTCTGTTTTTATACCCTTTATCTACTTCACCTTTCTTTTTATCTACCTAAGACTTTAAGAACTGTATTGTA
Source organism: Ondatra zibethicus (assembly GCA_004026605.1). NCBI lineage: Eukaryota > Metazoa > Chordata > Mammalia > Rodentia > Cricetidae > Ondatra > Ondatra zibethicus. The sequence continues at coordinate 5,034 of PVIU01025601.1, forward strand.
TAGGTATGGAAAGAGTAGAAAACTTTTCTAGTCCCTGTTTTAATTAGAAAACATCGAGTTTGTCTTTACTTGGGTTGTTATTAGATGTGGGCTTGACTTTCTTGATTGATGTATGTCCATTGTATACCTAATCTCTAAAGTACTTTTATCATGATGTGCAATTGAATTTTCTTTCCAAAGGACTTTTCAGCGTCTAGTGAGATGATCATATTACATTTTTGTCTTTCTGTTTATATTATAGATTACATTTATTTATTTACATGTACTCACCCATCCCTGTAAGGCTGGGATGTAGCATACTTGATCATTGTGAGTGATCTATTTGATATCTTGGATTGAAATGAGTATTTTTACATCTATGCTCATAATAGAAATTGATAGGAAACTCTGTTGGTTCTTTATGTTGCTTAGGTATCAGGCTAACTGGGACCTTGCAATAAGAAATGAACAATGGTCCTTATGTTTCTGTTTTGTAGAATAATCTGATAAGTATTGGCTTTAATTTTTCTTTGTATGTCTGAGAGATTTCTGTGCAAAGATGATCTGAACATAGGCTTGTTTTGGTTGGTAGATTTTAATTATTACCTTTTACTCAATTGCATTTGTAGGTTTGTTTAATTTGCCCATCTGCTCTTGATTTAACTTTGACTGGTGGTATATATCAAGAAAATTATCCATTCTTTTCAGATTTTCCAATTTGGTAGATTGCAGATATTTTAAAATTTGTCCTAATTGTCTGTTGTTTTGTTTTCTTCTTTATCTTATTTTCTTAAATTATATTTTTCTAGAAATTTCTAGTATGCTATTGAGTTTAATGGGTGATCTCTCCCTTCTGGTGTGGGACAATCATCTATATTCTGTCAATTATATTTTAAATAAACGCTGATTGGCCGATAGCCAGGCAGGAAGTATAGGCGGGAAAACTAGACAGGAAGTAGAGGTGTCGCAATGAGAACAGGAGAATTCTGGGAAGAAGAAAGCCCATTCCTCCGAGTCCTGCTCAGACCACGGAAGAAGCAGGATGTGACCTGCCCTTCTGAAAAAGGTAATGAGCCATATGGCTAACATAGATAAGAACAATGGGTTAATATAAGTTGCAAGAGTTAATAAGAAGCCTGAGCTAATGGGCCAATCAGTTTATAATCTTCTGGAGACCTCTGCATGATTTTCTTTAGGGCTAAACTGCTATGGGAACTGGGCAGGACAGAAACCCCCACAAGCAAATCCTCATGTTACACCATTCTTTGTATACTTGCTTCTTAGAACCACTTTCACAGTATCCCATAAGTTTGGGTATCTTATGTTCTTTTTTTTTCTTTCTTTTATTCAATTCTAAACCATGTTTAATATCTTTCTCAATTTCTTTTTTGACCCATTTTTCATTCATGGTGAGGTTTTCAGTTTTCATGAGTTTGTAAGTTCCTGTCTTTTTGTTGTTGTTGTTTCTGATATACGACTTTAATCTTTGGTGGTCAGATAAGATACTTGGTATTATTTCTATTTTCTTGTATCTGTTAAGACTTGCTTTGTGTCCAAGTATACAACTGATTTCAGAGACAGTCCCATGAGCTGCTGAAAAGAATATATATTCTTTTGTATTATGGTGAAATGTTCTGTAAATACATTTTAGGTCCAGTTTTTATGACAACCTATTATCTCCTTTATTTCTCTGTTAAGTCTTCATTTGGATGACCTGTGTATTAGTGACAGTTGAGTATTACAGCAACCTACTCTCAGTTTGTGAGGATAAGTTTGGGATTTTAGCTATTTTACCAATTCTTTCATGAACTTTATGGGAAGATTTCATGGGTTCCCATTATTTTATTGTGGCGGTTTGCATTTTTCCCACCTTAATTTTACAGGTCTGGTTTTATTTTTTTTTCTTGTGTTTTCTTGAGAGTGGTTAATTTCTTCTGATTAATATTTTCACTGAAATATCTTCTGTGCTGCATATTTGTAGACAAATGCTGTCTAGAATTGGTTTTATCTTGAAAGCTTTTTTCAATCTACTGTGATTGAAAGTTCTGCTTGATGTGATAGTCTGGTCTGGCATCTGTTGTCTCTTAGAATTTGTAGAACGGAACAGCTATCTAGGTCCTTTGTCTGTTAGAGTCTCCATTGAAAAGTGAGGTGTTATTCATATAGGTCTGCATTTATGTGTTATTTGTTCTATTTTCCTTGGAACTTTTAATCTACTTTCTTTATTATGTATGCTTGGTGTTTTGATTCTTATATGCTGTGGGGAATTTCCTTTCTGTTTCAGTCTATTTTGTGTTTTGTGGGCTTCTTGTAGCTTGACAGGGACCTCTTTTTAGTTTAGGGTAATTTTACTCCACAATTTTGTTGAAAATACATTTTCTTTGTGATTGCCCTAGGTTTCTTCTTCTTCCTTTTTCCTATTAAACATAGATTTAGATTTTTCATAGTGTCTCAGATTTCATGCATGTTCAAGTATGGGTACTGTGGGTTCTGGGTTAAATCTGTTTCTATGTATTGAGTGCTGATGCAAAGGAAGTGTGTTAGGTAGAAGAACAGTAGGAGGGCTGAGAGGATTCATGTGAAGTGGGAAGGCCAGATCTGCCAGTAAGATCCTTCAAGTCCCCATGAAATAAAGGAAGAGATGAAATGCCAGCTCCTATAGGTAATCTGTCACAACAGAGCTGAGGATGACACTGGGCAAATAGAAATGAAGGACTAGAAAGAGTGTCAAGGTTTCTTAGATTATCTGGTTCCCTGGCCTGTATGGCCAATGGGTTTGCAGGTAAAGAGTCCATCTTGTGTTAGCTGAAGAGAAAAATGAAGGAAATGAGAGAGGAATGCTACAGGAGAACTTCTAGGAAAGACTCTGCAAATGGATCAGAGAGGATAGAAAAGTTGCAGGAGGTATTTTGCTATTGATCTGGGCAATTGGAAGTGGAGGACAGAAAGGACAGTGAAGATCACCAATCTAATTTCCTGACTTCCAAGACCAGCAGGATACCAGACCTCCTGATTTGACAGGTAAAACAAAGGTTAGGGGTGAGAAAGAAAGGATGTAGGAGGAAATCTATCTTATTTTCTGTATTCTTGACTTAGTTTATATATGTATTAAGAATTTTTGCTACAATAGTTTTTCATTTTAAAAATAGTTAATTTGAATGTTGCAGGTAATTTATCATATTACAGGTCAACGATATATTTCGTACAGATAATGTGTTTACATGGGAAATATTTTAACTCAAGGTTTTTTTATTTTTATTTAGTTACCTATCTACCTATTTTTTTTTCTAGATAGGGTTTCTCTGTGTAACAGCTCTGGCTATCCTCGAACTAGCTTTTATAGACCAGGCTGGCCTCAAACTCACTCAGATCTGCCGGTCTCCACCACTCAAGTGCTGGGATTAAAGGCATGTGCCACTACAGCTGGTTATTTATGTTTACCATGTGTGTGCAATTGTTTTGTTTCTATTCCTGTGTAACCCATATATGTTTGGAGTGTATGTTCTAAGTACGTCTTCACATGACACTAGAGTTACAAATGATTGTCAGCTATGATTTGGGTCCTGAGAACTAAACATATATCCTCTGCATTAGCATTTAGTGCTCTTAGCTATTGGATAATATCTATAGGATCATTATTGAGAATATATTTGCATGTTATATTTTCACTGCAAAGACTTAAAAGAGTTTCCTTTAACATTGAGACTATAATGTACATCTTAGTTATTTGGTTAGAAGTCATTAAGTCTTGATTGAGATGCATTTTTATTACCATATGGAGATCTGGTTTTCATTTCAAGAAAATTTTTTAAGTCTTTGTCAAATTTTGTTAAAATCTTTGGTGTCACTTTTTCTTATCTTTTTAAAATGTGCCTTCAATAGTCATAGAAAACAATGTCTAAGAAACACGCACCCTTTTCCTGTCTCTTCTTTCTTAGTTTACAGTTTTGTAAAACTTTCTATCCAACAGAATTGTTATATATCTTCCATAGGATTTTTAATAAGTAAATTATCGAATAATGATTGTTTAGTCTGGTGATACAACATAAAGACTCTTTAAAATTACAAAAAAAACCCCAGCTATTTAACTATCTGTACCAAGTTGTGAAGAGCACTAAATTGTTCCTTAAGAACAATTTAATATTACATTTACTTCATTTTTGAAAGCTTAATATTTAAAATTCTTAGAGTGCAAAACTTCATATTGTTATTGAGTCATGTTTTTATATCTATGTTTGTGTGCACTGCATTACGTACAGTCTGACTTCCACATAATTGATAACTCTTATCACGGTATAATGTTATTCCCTTGATATTGTAATGCTTTTACCTTAAAATTTTCATAAGATGCTGTCATTCATTTTTTTTACATTTACAAAACTTTGCAGTTTTCTCAGTTAGATGTCATAGTACCAACCCAATCTCAAATAATGGTGTAAAAAAATAAGTTAAGCTTGGTATTTTTCCTTTGAAATTATTGAGTTTAACCAACTTATCTAAAAGTGTAGTATTTAGTGTGAATAGTTTCATTGTAGGGAGATAGCATCCAGATGATTTAAATCATTATTTATATTGCTTGATAGATTGTTTGACTCTAACTTTGCTGTTATTTGTATAATTTCCTTAGATAAATAAACTATAACCAGACAATAAATTACCAAATTTTCATATAATAGTTTCTCAAAAAACTTAAAATATTTTTATACAGTTCATCTACATTGGTGAGATGTGTCCACTTTTTTAAATCAAATTTTCAATAATTATGCTCATAATGATGTTTACTCAATTGGATATATGAGTCCTTTCTCACAGAGAGAATTCTCTGCATTCACTAGGAAAATAAACTACTCACTATTATGAATATTAGAAATGTCTTAGACAGAAATTGTCATTAATTAGTCAATCAGAATTATGGAATTAACAAATAGATTTTAATTAAAAGAATGTATATATAGTGTAAGATTTTGTGAAATGTACAGGGTTATATTTTAAGACAAAATATAATTGGAACATTTCACCAGAGTCTTCTTCAGTAATACTCAAAAGATCATCAGGTTGGCAGGGATTTGGACTATCTCAGGAGGGCTGAGAGCTATTGCAATAACCAGGAATATTCTCTGGCTTTTGAATACACCACAGGCAAAGTCTGTGCATTGATTACAAGTGTTTCAATTTTAATACTTGCTGCATACTTCTTAAATATCACTTGGCTTTAGAATTAAAAGGATCTCAAGAAGTCATTTGGGTTTTTAAATAATTCGGAAAGAATGAAAGTTTTCTTCGAAAGGTTAAAAGAACCCATAACTCTTCAAATAGAGAAAACATAGATGATCTCTTTTGGTAATTGTTAAAGGTCAAGTTTTAATCTAGTGCCTCAAACTGATAATAGGGAACAGCCGGTATCTTGGAGTTGAAGGTCAAAACAACACCCTGCACTCAAAGTATGGTACAATAAAATCAATTAAACAGTATATTTTTCTTCTATATTTATTGTGTTTAGGAAACATTTTTAGCAACTTACTTTAAGATGTCATATTGAATGTGAATAATTTTAGTGTTATTAGCAGCTGAATCTTTCAAATCAATTGCAATGTGGAAGATAAATAGAAATAAGGATTATTATAGAATCTAAATATTCTTATTTTATTTAATTTATATGGAATAATATAGCTCCCAAGCATTAGTTATTCAAGAAATACTTCTGTAACTGGAGTCATGAGTAAGAGATTCAACTCCAGGGACTCCATTAGGTCTGGTTGAGCTTGTTGTAGTAAAGAAAGCAAAACACAGGAATAAGAAACAGTTTTGAGAAGAAGGAAAGTAGGTATTTAAACCTCGATTTGTTGTACTGTCATTTAAATAGAGGAAGCATTGAGAGGAGCCTGGCTGATCAGGATCCCAGATCTGCAGAGTGAGCACAATGAGGTCATTATTGTCTGATTGACAATTCCATTCCCGTGAAACATGTGTTTCTGCTGCAAGGGGAGGGAGCTGCCCTCATCACGAATACATCATCGTGAACTGTACTGGTCCGTAATCAAAGAGGAATTCAGTTTCAGAACAATGGCTGGAAACGGACAAATGCTTTGGGGGCTCACTATTAAAATATTATAACATGTATTGGCAACTCTTATGCTTGTGCCTTTAATCTTGAAAGAGGATGAGATAGGTTGCATTTCAGAAACTACTGAATTGCGTGGCCTGGTCTGTATCCAGCATTAATCAGGACCCTGACTCATAATATAAAGACATAGGAGATACATGTCAATAGAAAGAAGGAGTTCATATTGGTTATATTTAACCTTTAGGAGCAAGTGAAAAGTCAAATGAAAATCAAAATGAAGTTTCCAAGGGGCAAGTCTATTTACCTCGTTTTTATTTTTTAAAATTATGTCTTTGCACTCTTCCTTTTTCTAAAATATCATTAAGTATAAAATATTTATTTAATTGTTATTATTAAAAACGATCCAAAGTTTAAGTCAAACATGTTCTAAGTCCCTATATCATAACATCTATGTTATAAACTAATCTATATCTGAAAGTTAGGAGGTACATTAGAATTATATGTTGTTTCAAAAGTAAAGTTCAATATTATCATGTAAAGATTGTGACTAATAATAACAATTTGATAGCTATTCGCTAGGGTCATTGGTAAGTTTTTTGTACCCACATCAGAAGGATTCAATAATTTCAATGGCCTATGATTCTTTTTTATAATACAACTGTGAGACCAAGAGTTTTATGACAACCTTTAAAGGTGTCAAACTGGGCCTAAAATATTGTTAACATTTACAGTATGTATTTGGAATAGATAAAAATTGACACTTCCTCCTTCCCCTTGCCTAAATTTTGTGTTTGTGTGCTATTCCCTAAATGATTTTCTCATTGACTGGTTTCAGAGATACAGAGAATTCCATGGATACACCTGTTAAGTAAGTGCAGAAAGGCTAGAGTGGAGTGAGTAGTAAATTAAATACATGCAGAAAAGACATTATGATGTTATATTCTATGAAATTTAATAAGGCAAAAGGAGAAAACAGTACAAATGAAATAAAATTATTTACTCCATAAGTCTCTTAGGTCTAAGCACGGACACAAAAAAGCAACAACAAAATAGTTCTTTAAAAAGCAACAGTGGGTAAAATTGGTTTTTCTTTGCTAGCAGGGTCAACTACAAAATAGCTTTAAGGTTAGGGGTGAGTCTTTGTGTGCTCTTACTCCTCTCAGTATTGAGATTTCATCGGTTTTGAATTTGTGCAGGTTTTATATGTGTAGTCTCAGTCTCTATGAGCTCCTGTTGTGACTGGAAGACACTGCATCCCTGGATTTATACACCTTCTCTGGCTTTTTTAATCTTTCTATTTTCTCCTCTTCCTAACCAAGAAAATATTTGCAATTGATATCTGCAATGAAAGGGAAAATCTGTTTCTCTAATGGAATGTCAGTGAATTTATCAGTCACATCCCCAGGGACATGCCCTGAATTGATGTGTATTTGTGTGTGTGTGTGTGTGTGTGTGTGTGTGTGTGTGTATGAGAGAGAGAGAAATAGAGAGAGAGAGAGAGAGAGAGAGAGAGAGAGAGAGAGAGAGAGAGAGAGAGAGGTTGCTTTATTTTGTATGAGGTTATGGGTTACAGAGCCCAATCTAGTGGACTCCAAGTACATAAAGAATTTTGTTAAATAGAATCCTCATTGCCAACTCACTATTGTTTTGTTTACACAACAACAACAAATAATTATCAATAATTATTAAAAGAGTGCTGATATGGTTTGAAGCATAAAATGTTTTATAAATGTATGAATTTATATATATATGGATATATATGCATAAAACTCTTATGTCTAGTATTATTTTCTTGACACTGAATAACCTAAAGGGAAAGAAACATGGCTGTTATTTTTTATATTTCTTCCCAATTATTACAATCTAATATATGTAAAAAAAATTCACTGGTTACTCCTAAGGATGTTCCTAAGTTCTCTATATAGAATAGCTTATAGTCACAGAAAATTCCAATGCAGATTTGTAGTTCAATATATATGCTTCTGCATCTTCCCACTCATTCCCAAACCAACAGTAAATCCAGTGAAAACACATTAAAATGCATCTGTGATATTCTATGCAAATGTAAATCAAGATCGTTGTATTGTTCTTAACATATTTATGATATTCAGAACATAACTTCCTTTCAATACAGTATAACTTTTAAGAGCCTATGATAGAATTCGTAGACTCTATTACCATAATCCCTACAGCAGTATCCACAAAGAAATAAGGTGCAAGTTTTTCAGCTTAGCAGCAGAAACATCCCTTTCCAAACAATGACAGTACTATTCCTGAGACAGATTATCTATAAACCTAAAGTGAAATGTTTTACTAATATGTAGTTTTCAACATTAAGTATTGCTACTTTATGAATATGGAAAAGTGAGCCGGACTGTAGTGGTGCACACCTTTAACCTCAGCACTCGGGAGGCAGGGGCAGGCAGAGATTTCGAGGCCAGCTTGGTCTGCAAGAGCTAGTTCCAGGAGAGGCTTCAAAGCTGCAGAGAAACGCTGTCTCGAAAAACATAACAAAACAAAATATGGAAATGTGTATCTGCTTTCTGTCTGTCTCCTCTCTTTCTTAATATTTTATTTTTTATGAAAATGTAAAGTGATATAAAAGAAAGATGTATGTTTCAGAAGTGGTGAGTAACTTTCTACTCCCTTTTTAGCTCTCTTCTATTTTTTAAAGCCACTCACTCTCTACAGCCCAGGCTAGCCGCAAACTCACCATTGTCATCTTACTTCAAGCTTCTTAGTGCGGTAAGAACAGAAAAAAAATACCAAAATGAGGGTTTCTAGTCATGTTTTGATGCACAGAAAATGCTAATGAATATCAGATGTACTTTTATTTTCAAAATTGGTTTTCTGAAAAATGAAAATATAGATTGTTTTGGAGTCGTAATTTCGTAGAAAACTTTCATAGTCTCATCTATGACAATTCTTTCCACTAACACTCTGCAGAGATATCAATATATGAATATTACTTAATTTCCTTGAATCTCTGATAAAATACCTGAAAAGACGCCACCGAAGAAATGAGGGATGCACTGTGGCTCACATTTTGAATGCAAGGTCTATAATTAGCAGAGAATTCATGGTACTGAGAACATGAAACCACTGTACGCATTGAGCCAGGAAGCAGGGATAAAGTTTCTGGTGTTCAGTTTGCATTCTGCTTTTCTTCAGCCCTGGATCCAAGTTTATGAATGCATGGTGCTCACAAAGAGTGTAGATCTTTCCACTTCAAATAATCTGCTCTAGAAAATCCCCATCGAATATTTACAGGTGCTCATATGTTAGATCCTTCTCTATCCCACCAACCAGCAATCAACCTTAACCTTTACAGTGTGTTTCTAATTACTTTAAATATCTGTTACATTGTATTAACATTTAAGGCTTTTCAATGGGTCCAAAGGTAATTAATAAGCTCTCATGTACAGAATTTTATAACAGGCAACATCTGAAAGTGCTTGTTCTGTGAGCACAACATGAACGAATCTGAGAACATTGCTAACCCTATCTTGGTTAATTTGGCCTTGAAAGAAAATACATACCTGAACAAACAATTTTAAAATTGTTCTCATATTTAAAAATTCTTGCAGAAAATGTATGTGTAGTTACAAGTCAGTAAGATCAGTAAGATTTCAGATGTGACACAGAATGAGACAAATGTTGAGTAAATAAAGATACCATGGATGAACAGTTTCTTGTATATATTCATTGTGTGAAAGTGATCATACATTTGCTTTTATGTTCATCAATTTATCAGCTAAAATTAAAATAAAATTCCTCTTCTTTAATATAGTTCTATTGAATACCAAGGTAGTTTATAATTTTCAGACAACTAAAAGGAAGCAGGCATATAATATATATTATATAAGCATTTCTCCACAGAAATTAAAAATTGTTTGGTAGTAAATTTTGTGATCAAATGCACACTCCCATAACTAATACCATTTGTATTTTGTTGTCATTAAAAATTTGTTCAAAAGCAAAATTAAAAAGTTATTTAGCAGCAATGAACAGTTCCAGTATCCTTTCAGCTCTAAGGGATGATAGGAAGAGGAAGTCATTGTTAGGAGTTGATAGAGAGCACTGTGTTCTCTTCAACAACAATAAAATGTAAAATGACAATGCATTTCCTTCCTACTGTGGCACAGTGAAGATCGATAAATTCCTCTATCCAGTTAAAATTCAAATTATGATGATGATTATATCTTTAAGAGCAACTTTGTTTGAAGAATCATATCTGCTCATCTAGAAAGAAATTATGCTCACAGCATACCCCATAGACAATCATATTCTTAGTTTTTTAATCATGTATTAATTCAAATATTCACCTATGAGATTAAAGGAAATGTACAAACACATGCAAATGGGCCACCATTAACAAGTCACAAATTTCCAAGGACTGAATATGTTACTATTGTAGGAGATGCTACTGGGTGAAGAGATGCAAACATTTGTTATAGTCATATAGACAAAAAGACTTGGGGGAAAATGCTTCCACTTAAATAATGGAAAAAGAGTGTCCTTCAAAATGCTTAATTTGGGAGAAAATATCTTAAGAAACTCATAGTAAAATAAGCACATGAACAGAAATCAAGGTACTTGTCTGAACATAGAATGTGTTTGATTTGATTTAACAGATGTAAACTACCCCATTGCTGAAGACAAAAAGGCAGCATATTGAATAGGAAAAGATATTCATCAACCCGACATCAGACAGAGGACTTATCTCCAAAATATATAAAGAACTCAAGATACTAGAAATCAAAATACCAAATAATCCAATTTAAAAATGGTGTACATATCTAATCAGAGAATTCTCAACAAAAGAATCTCAAAGGGCCAAAAGACACTTAAGGAAATGTTCATCATCCTTAGTCATCAGAGAAATGTTAATCAAAACAACTCTGAAATAATATCTTATTCCTGTCAGAATGGCTCAGATCAAAAACATCAATGATAGCTGATGCTGGAGAGGATGCAGAGTAAGAGGAACACTTCTCCATTGCCAGTGGGAATGCAAACGTGTACAACACTCTGGAAATCAGTTTGGCAGTTTCTCATAAAATTGAGAATCAACCTACCTCAAGACCCAGCAATACCACTCTTGGTTATATACCCAAAGGATACTGAATCATACTACAAGGACATTTGTTCAACTATTTTCACAGCAGCATTATTTGTAATAGCCAGACACAATGGAGTACTACTCAGAGGTTAAAAAAAAATGACATCTTGAAATCTGCATGCAAATGAATGGAAGTAGAAAAAATCTTGAATGAAGTAAACCAGACCTAGAAATATGAGCATGTTATGTATTCATTCATAAGTGGATGCTAGCTGTAAAGCAAAGGATAATGAACCTATGAGAAGCTAAGTAAAAAGGAGAACCCTAAGAGAAACATATATAGATCCTCCTGGGATGAGGAAATAGACAAGATCTCCTGTGAAAATTGGTAGCATAGGAGTAGGCGGGGAGAAAGGAGGATGGAAGGAAAGGAGGAGAGGAGAAAAGGAAGAGGGATGATAACTTGAGGGAATGGGTTAGTGGAGATGGGGTTAGGGCAGAGATGGAGAGTAAGGAAAGAGATATTTTGGTTCAGCAAGCCATTATGGGGCTAGTAAGAAACCTGGCACTAGATAAATTCCCAGGATTCCACACGGATGACCACAGCTAAAACCCTAAGCAACTGTAGAGAAGGTGTCTGAACTGACTTTGCCCTGTAGTCAGATTGATGACTATCTTAAATGTCACCATAGAATCTTCATCGAGATACTAATGGAAGCAGAAGCACAGATCCACAGCAGAACTGTAAGCTCACAAAGTCCATCTGAAGAATGGGAGGAGTGAGCATATAAGCAAAGACCTCAAGAGCATGATGGGGACATTCACTAAAAGAGCTTATTTGAGGTAATGGGAGCTCATTAACTTTGGCTGGAGAGGGAAGGAACCAGCATGGGACCAAATTAGGACCTCTGAATGTAGGTGACAGTTGAACGGCTGGGGCAGACTATAGGGCCACTAGCAGTGAGACCAGGATTTATCCCCTACTGCTTGTACTGGCTTCTTGGGACATATTCTCTTTGGACAGATACCTTGCTCAGCCTAGATATAGTAGGGAGGGTCTCAGTCCTTCCTCAAAGCATTGTGCCTTACCCTCTCTGAAGAGTGGATTGGGAGTCAGGGACAGGGGAAAGGTGGAGGGGATGAGAGGAAGGGAAGGAGTGAGAACCGTGATTGGTATGCAAAATGAAAAAAAAACAGATAGTTTTTTTTAATTAAAAGAAACATTGAAGAAGAGAGCCCTAGAACTCCAAGACTTTATCTTAGATACATGAAACTCTCATTTGAACCATAGCTTTTATTATTTAGACCAATTTTGGTAGAACATATCTGTATCCATTTATGTATTTGATGAAAATTGGCAGTGACTTCTTTCTAGCTACTCCAGAATGACCTAAGCTAGGGTTTCTTCCATAGGATTTTTCCCCTTTCTGCATGATTCTAGCTGAATTATTGATTTTTTTGTAAAGTTTTGCTCATAAACTTCCATTCTATATAACATAATGCAAACATCCTCACAAATTAATGGGATACAATTGTATAGTTTTATGTCTAACATAAAATTTGTACAATTGTATAGTTTTATGTCTAACATAAAATTTGTACAATTTTAAATGCATTCACAATGCTACAAGATTATAAATGATCAATATCTTTGCAGATTAAAAGTTAAATACAAAAAGGAATGAGTATTAATGAGTATTTTCAAGATTTTATTTCTAAAAGAATTTTTTTTTCTAGTAGAAGGAAGAAAATACAGAGACTCACATCCAGAAAATGTGGAGAGAATCTGACACCTTGTAGTACTCACAACTAAATATTATGTCTCCATGTACTGTAGGACAATGGTCTTATACTTTGTAAATATTTGTCACTTGTATTTCAATAAAATGTTGATTGTTCAGTAGCCAGGAAGGAAGTATTGTCGGGGTAACCAGGCAGCAAGTAAAGATAAGGCGACCAGGCATGAAATAGAGGCAGGCAAGGAAAACAGAAGAATTCTGGGAAGAGAAAAGAATCAGTCTGCAGCCATCATCCAGACACACAGAAAACAAGATAAGAATGCCTCACTGATAAAAGGTACAAAGCCACATGGCTAACAAAGACAAGAATTATGGACTAATATAATTTATAAAAGTTATAAAAGCCTGAGCTTTGGGATGAATGGCTGCGGGACTGGGCGGGACAGAAATCTCAGTCAACATTCATGAATATCCTTCCCCAGGAACTCTGAGGAAGAGGAGGCTGAAAGTGTAAGAGCCAGAGATGATAGAGAGGACCAAGAAAACAAGGGCCTCTAAATCAACAGGAGCAAAGCTCATATGAATTAAATGGGACTGAGGAAGATTACACAAGGCCTGCATACAGATAGGAGCTAAGTACTGAAAGAAGTCCACATAAGGCCCCACTCTTTATCCAGAAACAATCTCTGATTAAAAGCTCCTCGCAAAGGAAAATGGTTTTTCTCCAATGAAGACTCACAGGGAATACAAAATGCTAAAATACTCTTAAAAGCACCCCCATGCTCAGCAACTGAATCTGCAATGGATCATTGTCTAATAATATTTAGTCAGGATTTTTATTTATTTTTCCTTGAAGTTCCTTTGCATATTTATTATGTACTAAGGTTATGGATTTGAAGAGACTTTTGTGTGGGCAAATGTATCGGTCTCCGCATGTATGTTTCTTTTGCTTTTTCTTTGTACACTTTTCTTCTGGTTGATTTGTCCTGTTGTGATTTTTGTTTTATCTTATTTTATTTTTATTCTTTAGGTGTCTTTCTCCTTTCTAAAGAGAAAGAAAGAGAATGTGGCTCTTAATGAGAGGGGAGGTGGGAGACAGAAACGTTGGATGAGGGAAAACCATAATCAGAATGTATCATTGGAATGATATCAAATGAAAAAATCTATTTTCACCAATAAAAAACAGAATAGAAAAAATATGGTCCTTAGTCTTGGGTGGCAGTATGGTTGCAAAGTGTTTACTTAACAAGAACAAAGCCCTGAGTTCAATCTCTAGCACCACATGAACACTTATGTTAACACAAATTATAATCCCAATATTCAAGATATAGGACCAAAAAATTCCAAATAATCTTCAGCTAAAAGTGTTCAGAATCGAAAATAATTGTATAATAAATAACAAATATATAATTTAATAAGTGTAATTTTGATAAGAGAAACTAAAATTTATTAACATTTTGAAACACATAACCTTAATCAAGAGCAAATATGTATATATATGTATATATATATATGAAGATTGACCTTAAATTTGTATGAATAAACCAAGATCCATAACAAAGCGAATCTCTATAGCATAACCCCTTTAAATGTAAACAAAGAATTATAAACAATATTTAGGAATATGGGTATAGTTATTTCTCTCCAAACTGCTTTCTGCTATTTATTGGGCATAGCAATTTTTGAGGTGTTCATGGCGACCTTCAGAAGGTCTTGTTCGATCAATCCATATCAATCTGGAAGCATTCCATAGGGTCTCATCCTCTGTGTAGACAAAAGGAAAACCTCTTTTCCAAAGCAACATATCCTTAAACTCAAATTCTGAAGTCAAAATACCTCTAAAATATACATGCTGGTTTAGCTTAGCAGCCCATACAATGAAATATCTCTCTGTACTTAGCTCACTCACAGCCAAAAAATTCAAAGAAAACACAATAATATACATAATCCAGACTCTCTGTGAATTTTCCCTTTTTATGTGGCTTATTTTTCTTTACTCCTTTTAATCAATGACTGTCTGTACTCTGTCTCTTTAAAGACTTTTGTTTTTACTTTTGATCAACTCTTTATACTCTTTTTCTTCTCTCTTCCAAGGCTAGATACATTTATCCAACACTGTGACCCATTAAAGTTTTTTTTGTCTGAAACTGTCTTTATTGTGTTATCTGTAATTCTCTACTGTCCTGAAGAGCTTTTAAAATGATAAGCAGCTTGGTTGTAGCTGCTCTGGATGCTGGCTCTACCTCTCTCCACTTTTAAAATGGTGGAGGCTCTGGGGCTGCCAGGTAGGAGCCATGTTCAGCACTTTAACCCTGAGAATGAGCATGCAACAAATAAACCCTTTTTTATCTGAGTAATAGCTAAATCTGCCATGCAGAACACTGCACAGCTTGGAAATATCTCTGTGTATGGTGGCAGGAATCTGCCATGCTCTTCTGCTAGTGTAAACCTAATAGACCTGATCCTGCCATCTGCCCAGGCAGGGAGCACCAAGCCATGGGTATGGTGTCAGCCACTTTCTTCCCAACCATGATTAAGCACACAAACACCTGGGCCCACAAATGTCATTGAAATGCTTCATAGGCAAAGTTAGCCCTGGTGGCACATCCAAGGAATACATGTTTTAAAATTACACAGCTTTTTTCCTGCTATGGCTGAAATAGGAAATCCTCTTTTAAAGAAGCCATGCCTCTGCTTGCTTCTAGCAAACATAGCCCATCCAAGAAAATGCCACTAGCAAACCATGTTTAACTCTGTTTTTTTTTTTTTTTTCTTTTTTGGTATGTGGCGGGTGTGGGTATGTGTAGAATTAATTTTTTAAGCTTTCTCAGGTTTTTACATGGATTTTAATTGGCCATGTAGGCTCCAATTTGTTGGAGGGAGAGAAGCTGCTTGGTCATTCCCAGCTGCTCAGCCCTGAAATAGTCACACAGAAACTGTATTAATTAAATCACTGCTTGTCCCATTAACTTTAACTATTATTGACTGACTCTTACATCTTATTTTAACCCATTTCTATTAATCTGTATATCACCACGAGGTCATGGCCTACCAACAAAGTTTCAGCACATCTATCTCCGGTGGTGGCTTCATTGTGTCTTTTTCTGACTCCACCCTTCTACCTCTCAGCATTCAATCCAATCCTCCCCACCTACTTAAGTTCTGCCTTATCAACATGCCAAGGTATTTTCTTTATTTATTAATGGTAATCACAGCCCACAGAGGGGACTCCCACATCAAGTGTTGAAATTAATATTGTTTCTGTGTGATTTTTCAGGTCTGAGCAGCTGGGAAATGAAAGAACAGTCTCTGCTTACAAGAAATTAATCAGTGTTAATATTTATAAAGGAAAGATGAAAATAATGGAGCTTAAAGAGTAGTTCATTTAGTAATGTACTCTCTATATAATTATAAGGACTTCATTATAATTCTCCGAATTGATGAATAAAATCTGCAGAAAAATACAGAAGGTAAGAAGAGGGCAAAAAGAAAACAAAATGAAAAAAAAGGGAAGAATGTCTGCAAAAACCATAAGGAATTATAGTATTAACTTACATAAAAGGAAAACCTATAGTATGTGTGTGTGGGTATAAAAGATATGTGTAAATAGCTTAATTGAGATTTTTTTTTACTCTGTTACAATGTTCCCCTCAAGAGTCACAGGCTATCTTGTAGTGAGGAAGTTGCTTGTTTGTTTCCCAGCGGCCCAGACTCCAGAAGTAATCACACAGGAACTATATTATTTGCAATACTGTTTGGACAGTAGCTTAAGTATATTTCTGGCTAACTCTTACATCTTAATTTAACCCATCTCCATTAATCTGTGTATCATCATGAGGCTGTGGCTTACCAGGTAAAGTTCCATCTGTCTGTCTCTGGCAGGGCTACATGTCTTCTCCTTGACTCTGCCCTTCTTTCTTCAAGTATTCAGATTAGTTTTCCCCACATAGCTAAGTTCTGCCCTGCTATAGGTCCAAAGCAGTCCTTTATTAACCAATAGTATTCATAATACATCACCTCCCCTTTTCTGTTTAAATAAAAAAGAAGGTTTTAACTTTAACATAGTAAAATTACATATAACAAAACAGGTATAAAGCAAGAATTATAGTTAAAACATTTATATATACTATATCTTTTACCATAACTAAGGAAAGCTATAAATATGACTGTAAATTCTTCAACTCCCACAAAGACTCCAGAAGGGTATAATATTACCAAAGTAAGCAATAAGTTCATTGTAAGCAACTTTAAAAAATCTAGAATTGACAGAGACATCTCACTGCCTGGACAGTCACACAAAGGTCTTGGTACAAAGAAATGATCTTCAGCAAATGATGCTACTATTACTGGATGTCAGCAAACAGAAGACTGCAAATATTTCCACATCTACCACCCTAAACAAAACTCAAGTCTAATTGGATCAAATACCTTAACATAAGCCTAGTTATACTGAACCTGATAGATAGGTAAGTAGGAAATAGCCTTGAACTCCTTGGCACCAGTGGCAAATTCCTGAATAAAACATCAGTATCACAGACCGCAAGATTGACAATTAATAAATGGGACCTCATAAAACTGAAACCTTCCATAAGGCAAAGGACACTGTCAATAGGAAAAAAAACCAGCAGCATACAACATGGGAAAAGATCTTCACTAATCCCAATCTAACAGAGAGAAGATTGTCAAAATAAATATCAAGAAAATAGACATTATGAAAACCAAATAATGAATTAAAAGTGGGGTATAGACCTCAACAGAGAATTATCAACAGAAGAATCTCAAGTAGCTCAGAAACACTTAAAGAAATATTCAACATCCTTAGCCACCAGAGAAATGCAAATCAAAACAACCCTAAGATTCTATTTTGCACCTGTCAGAATGGTTAAGATCTAAAATAAAAATGCCAGTTCATGCTGCAGAGGATGTGGAGCAAAGGGTATATATAACTTCTATATTACTGGGGGTACACAAACATGTACAACCACTTTGTACTATATGTACAAATCAATATGGTCATTTCTCAGAAAATCGATCTATCTATCTCAAGACCGAGCTATACCACTCTTGGGTATATACCCTAAGGATGCTGAAACCTACTACAAGAACAATTTCTCAACTATGTTCATACCAGCTTTTTCTGTAATGCTCAGAACCTGGAAACAACCTAGATGCCCCTCAACCAAAGAATGAATTGTGGAAATATAATACATTTACACAATGGAGTATTATTCAGCTGGTCAAAACAATGGCATCAGGGAAAATAATACACAGTGAGATAATCCAGACTCAGAAAGAAAAACATAGTATGTACACACTAAGCATTTTACATATATGTCACAGTTGTATAGCTTGATCTACTTTGAGGATTCCTATCAATTGGAGCAGGGACAGTCCATAATGCTTTGTATGACACTTGAGAACCTATTTCTCATACTGGATTGTGTAGGGAGTCTTTCTTTGTAGTGCCAACTCCCAAATAATGACATGGAGATATTTTACTAAATATGAAAGCTTGGCCATTAGCTTAGATTTGCCCCATTAGCTTTTGTCAATCTT
>PVIU01025602.1:0-23407 GCA_004026605.1 Ondatra zibethicus
AGCTGAAATCAACAAAATAGAAACAAAGAAAACAATACAAAGAATCAATGAGACAAAGAGTTGGTTCTTTGAGAAAATCAACAAAATAAACAAACCTTTATCCAAACCAACCAAAAGGCTATTTATAATATGAGATAAAATAAAATAGGAGCAAGCATGATGGCACACATGCCTTTAACATGCCTGGAGGGAAGAGCAGGCAGATCTCCATGAGTTCAAATCTAGTTTGATATCCATGATGATGTCCAAATCATCCAGCACCACTTGGTGAGACCCTTTCTCAAATACAAAAACATACTCAGGGGACTCAGCTGGTAAGGGCACTTGCCATGTTAGTCAGATCACGTGCATTCAATCCAGGGAACTCATGTAAATGTGGAAGGAGAGAATCAACTCCATAAAGTTGTCCTCTGACTTCCACACGTGGACCCAGGCACACATACCCGTCCCCCATGGTAAAAATAATGTTGAAAATAATTTCTTTTTTAAATAGACCTAACCGATAGTGGTGGTGGTGACATGCACCTTTAATCCCAGCACTTGGGAGTCTGAAGCAAGCAGATCTCTGTGAGTTCAAGGCCAGCCTGGTCTACAGAGAGAGTTCCAGGATAGCCAAGACTACACAAAGAAACCCTATCATGACAAACCAAAAATAAAATAAATAAACCCAACCAAAGACCTTTATGGTGAAAACTAAAAACACCAAGGAAGAAACTGAGGAAGACATTAGAAGTTGGAAAGCCTGCCTGTGCTTGTGGATGGAAAGAATTGATATTGTAAAGCTGGTTATATTGCCAAAAGAAATATTCAGATTCAGCATAACTCTTTACAGAAATTAACACAACCTACAGATTCAATAGAACCCTTACAGAACTAGAAAAAACAACCCGACTCTATATTGAAATACAAATATTACCAATAGGAAAAAGGGGTGCTCCTTAGGGAGGGACAGAGGAAGGAGATAAATACAGAAGTTAGGTAGGTGAAAAAAATAATGTTCATGGTTGAAAAAGCCACAAGGAATCATATTAACTATTTGTGTAAAAGAAAACTATAATACATGTAATTCAGTGTATAAGTATACATAGATAACTTTTCTCATCAGGGTTGATGGTACTTCCTCCAAGAACCAAAGAACACCTAACAGACATAACCCAAATCCCAGACATGAGTAGGCCTTTTTTGACTCATTGGTTGGGGATGTCTGAGAAAGTACCAGAGTCTAGCTGTGATGCTTTTATTTGTGAGTTCATTACAATAAATTTATTTTTAAAATAAAATTTAAAAAAATACTCCCAATAGCCAAAGTGTTCTTAAGCAGAAAGAGCAATGCTCGGGGGATCATGTTGCTTGATCTCAAATTATATTACAGAGTTCTGGAAACAAAAACAGACATGTAGATAAATAGAATACAATAGAAGCCCCAGATATAAACCCAAGTTGCTACAGCCACCTAAGTTTCAATAAATTTATTCAAAACATATTTTGGAGCAAAGATAGCCTTTTAAACAAATAATTCTAGGAAAACTGAATATCTACATGTAGAAAAGTGAAACTAGATCCATATCTCTTACCCCAAACAAAAATCAATTCAAAATGTAATCAAAGAAAGACCTTATTGTAAGACTTGAAAATTTGCAGCTGAAAACACTTCCAGATATACCCAAGGCATAAATGATGATTGTCTGAAAAGGACTCCAAAACCACAGGAAATTATCTCGACAATTGATGAAAGCCACTGCACAGCAAAAGAAATATCACCAGAAAAAAGAGACTGCTTACAGAGTGGAGGAAAAAAATTTTTTTTACCAACTACACATCAGACAGATCATTAACATCTAGGCTACATAAACAACTGAAAAAATGAAACACACACATAACCATCTACTAACAAATTGGATAACAAGCTAGATAGGCAGTGTTATGGAAAAAATAAAATGGCGCCATTTCCCGAGGGGCTTGTGGGCCACGAGTCCCAGGCAGGGAGCTGCACAGTAGATGAGAGACAGAGATGGATAGGCACACGCCATGCAGAATGAGGTTGGATATTTATTTAGTGGGTTATGAAAGGGAAGGGAAAAGAGGGAAGGGGAGAAGGGGGAAGAGCAGAGAGAGGCGCAGAGAGAAAGAGAGAAAGAGAAAGAAACAGAGAGAGGAGGGGGAGAGCAGAGAAGCCATGGCAGCAGCTACCTCTTTGGAAGAGAGACTGAAAGAAAAAGATTCAGACTGGAAGCAGAAGGAAGATCTGCTTGCCTCAGTGGACAGGAAAAGGAATGGGTGGGGCTTGTCTCTCCTTTTTTTTTTTTATTTTTAGAGACAGGGTTTCTCTGTAGCTTTGGAGTCTGTCCTGGAATTCGCTCTGTAGACCAGGCTGGCCTCAAACTCACAAAGATCTGCCTGCCCCTGCCTCCCTAGTGCTGTGGGGCTTGTCTCTTAAAGAGACAAGACAGACCATTACATTCCCATCTCTTTTTTATAATAAAAAGGCAGGTTAGGCACAACAGGTTAAAGGAATTAGGACGGCGGATTCTCAAGACTGCCTTCTGCTTATTTATGGGCGTCATCTTGAGGGGAAACTTGAGGAAGCTGGGTGCTGGTCACATGCTGCCATAGCTGGTCTCTTTGCTCCTGTCTGGTGTTTGTGGTATGGAACTGTCTGGTGTCTCTTACACCTGTTTAAGGTATTGGCAGAACAGAGGACAAAGTTTAGGAAAAAAAAATTAGGAGCAGGGAATTGAGAGGGGTGTATCTGACCTGTTTAAGGTAGGGCCTTCAATTAGGCTCCCTGGAACTCACAAGAATTCCTTGGATTTGTGAAAACATAAGTTTTAGACATATGAATTGTATAAACAGTAGCATATTTATGTCAGAATGACTGTGACAGATGTTTTTGCACAATGAAAAGTATTTTAAGACTGGAAGGCAGCATGAGAGAGAAATTTGGTTAACTTGTATTTGTCCTTACACCTTTATAACTTGCAGGTATACATCTTAATATCTTGTATTTGTATTTTGCTGAAATTTGTTTGGTGATGTTGTCTTTTTAAACTGACAAAACCTCTCAGCTGTCAAACTGCATCAGAAATCTTTGAGAATGATAAAATTTTACTTGAGTTATTCATTAAAAAAACAACAGAGAGCTGACTTGGTTGGCACCTAGAGCTACTCCTCAGGGTCCTTCATGGTCACTGAGGGTTGTATTTGCCTTTTGCTGTTTAGTGCAGGGTCTGCCAGGTTCCAGAAGATCCTATGGGCTAAGAAATCTGTAGGAAGACAAGCCTACCTTGACCTGAGCAGCTAGGCTATCAATTCCAGCAATTCTGTCCACTGTCTGGAGATCTTCAGTTTAGATAAAAGGCAGTTCTTCCCAGTGGTCAGCTCTTGGCAGTTAAAGCAAATTGCGGATGGCCATTGTTTTGTGCCCATTTGTCTTCTGTCTTCTTTGGAGGAAATAGAGGGCTGCTGCTAGGAGCCAACCTATCTCTTTTTGTTATTAAAAGTTTTAAATAATTAAATATTTAAGTGCCATAATTCCCAGATCTCTGAGAAGTTGAGGGCTGTTTATCAGGTATAACTACAGTATAGAATCTGCCTGGAGAGCTGGGTCTGAGCTTGACTGTATTGGCTCTCAACTTAACAGGTAAGATTTACACTCATAAAAAGACAGAAAGAAGAAAAAACTGCTTGCAATACAAGGTTAACAGCAGAATTGACAATATTAGAGAACAGCTTAATATATTTTAAATCAGGGTTGGATTACATATATAGTATTTTTGTAGGAGACTTAAAAGTACATATTAATTTAAAACACGAGACTTATTGCTTTGTAGTCTGGAATGAGATATAATGAACAGACAATTATAACAGTTAACAGTAAACATAGGTGCATTTAAGTTACATGTATGCACACACACAGTGAACAGGGCAAAGTGGATGCTTTGGTGGGCCTAATCAAAGGCATGCCATTGCACAAAACACACATGCAACAGAGTCAGCACCAGGGGACCAGACAGGGGATACTTCAGTAAAGATGACAGTACATGGTCACCTGACCTGGCTCTCAGATAAGATGGCAGTGAAGTCATCTGACCTCAGGTAAGATGGTGGTAAGGTCACCTGACCTCAGTCAAAATGGCAGCAGTGATGGGTTGTATGGAGAAGCCAAGTTTTTTTGAGCCGCGGGAGTTTTAAACATAATAACAAGAAAGACCTAGAGGTGTGATCTGCCCTGTTGCTGAGCCATTTTATGCCACAAGCCGTGGCAGGGAGCAAAGGCTGGAATTGAAAACAGCTGCCTTGTGGACCCGACTAATCTTGTCGGTTTCCACAGGACCAGCAGTACAGTGGCAGGGATAGTTTGGGGAAAAGCAGAGCTGGCAGGACACCGGCAGAGCATTCACAGGCTGATAGTGTGAGGGTTTATACCATAGCTGAAAACGTGAAAACAACGAACAAACACCGCAAGGCCTCTAGAAGAGCGTCCTCTCTCTAGAGGTGGAGTGTTAGTGAAACAGCGACACCACAAAGCCTATAAGAAAATGTCCCTTCTCTACAGGTGGGGTGTTGAAGCCTGACTGGCTCCGGTCTGGGCGACTCAGAAGCCAGAGGCTAGAGGCCGCCCTGAGTGGTCTCTCACAGCAGGGACCACTTATGAGTGGTGAAAAAGAAAAAAAGAAAAGAAAGGAGAAAGAAAAATCTGAGGGACCCTGGGCCCCAAATTGAATGTACCACACAGCATGTGCAGTGCTAGCGCTGGAGGACCAACTCTGAGTAGTCCGATCACGTTTTTAACTATGGGAAGCAACCAGAGATGAATGTCAGCGAATGGCTCAACCATAGCCATGAAGGCTGTGGTTGGCTGACTGGAAGGGGCAAACTCACCACCAAAGCTGCTGGTGTGTGTAGATATGCACAGATATGCACAGATATGCAGATATGACGCAGAGCTGTTGTAAAGAAACCTGGTTCCAGAGCCCAGGGAACGTGAAGAGAGCCTGGCCAAGTCACAAGCACCATGTTTTGGTAAAAATAAAGTGGCGCCATTCCCTGAGTGGCAGCAGTGAGCAATGGGCACGACACCACGGTGGGCCACGAAGGTAGCTGGTCCCAGGCAGGGAGTTGCGTGGCAGCGGGTGAGAGACAGAGACCTATTAGGCATGCTGTGCAGAGAAAGTGGGTTTTTATTTAGTGGGTTATGGAAGGGAAAGGGGGGAAGGGGAGAATGGAGAAGAGCAGAGAGAGAGGCAGAGAGAGAGAGGAGGGGGAAGGGGAGAAGTGGGAAGAAGGGAGAGAGGCAGAAGCTGCCTCTTCAGGAGATAGACAAGAGACAGAAAGGAAGGGACTCAGGCTGGAAGCAGAAGGAAGATCTGCTTGCCTCAGCAGACAGGGGAGGAAGTGGGTGGGGCCTGTCTCTTAAAGGGACAGGACAGACCATTACAGGCAGTCCTCAAGAGAATATCAGGGTTGGGCGGAGGGCTAACTTGGTACAGTCTCTGTTACATAAGTGATGGAACCCGAGTTCAGATTTGCAGCACCCATGTAAAAGGCTGGATTCAGCGGCAAGCAAGAACAGAAGGGAGAAGATGAGGGGGAGAAGGATCAAGAAGAAGATATACAGCCAATAAGTTCTTAAAGATTCTAGCATTCTTAGTCATCAGAGAAATGAAAATTAATGCTATTTTGAGATTCCATCTTACCCAAGTTAGAATAGCTATTGCCAAGAAAACAAACAGCAAATGTTGGTGAGGGTGTGGGGAAAGAGGAGCCCTCATATAAGATAATGTAATGTAATGTAAAATTGTGTGGTCACTATAATTATTATGGCAGTTTCTCAAAGAAAATTATAAATAGAACTATGACATGACCCAGCTATACCATTCTTGGGTACATACCAGAAGGACTCTAAGTCAATATCCCACAGAGACACTACTTACATACCTATGGTTATTGTGGCATTATTCATAATATCTAGGAAATGGAGTCAACTTAGTATATTTCAACAGATGAGTGGGCAAAAGAAATGTGGTATACATACATGATGGTACTGTATTTAGTTAACAAAAAAAATATGATACCTACAGGAAAATAGACATACATGGAAGTTATCATGTTGGGAGCATAGCATAAAGGTAACCTTATGCCCACAGATCTCAGGGAAATGAGGAATGTTAAGCACACAGCAACGTCTTTCCAATGGGAAAGATGTAAAAAACAAACAAACAAAAAACCAAAATCTGTGTTATCTGTTAGGCTAGGCCATATTAAGCTTCTACAACCAGGGCTGGAGGTGGCTAGTAATCTAAGTGACCCTTACAGCCAGAGGTTCCCCCAAGTTCCCACAACTAGGACCAAAGGTGGCTAAAAGCCTAAATGACCTCTACACTCTCCGTATGACTGAGAGAGACCAGCCAGAGCCTTCCCTAGGCTGTTAAGCTGTATGGGTAGCCTATCTCTAGAACCCATCTTCTTGGAAGGAGTGGCACGTACCCTGAGTCGAGTTTTAATGTAATTATGCTTCCTTGTGCACCAGGGATTGGATTACACTGGGAAATTTTTCCCCAGATTATACTGGGTTTAAATATACTGGGAATAAACTGCCTGATATCAGACACTATTTAGGAGTCTTGATCCAGGATTCTGGAGTTAATCTGAACTGAGTTCTCGTTCTCATCGCTTCACTGTTTGCTTCTCTTCCTGACACCCTCAGAGACACCCTCACATTATGTTAAGTAAAATAAGCCAGAGTCAGAAAGACAAATCCTGCTTTTTCTCACACATGGAGCCTGGAATCTATTTGGTGTGTATGTAGTTCAGGAAGCGAGAAAAGGGACCTTGTGAGGTGGAGAAGAGATCTTGGGGGCAGTGGTTCTCAGCCTTCCTAATGCTGTGACCCTTTGATACAGCTCCTCAGGTTGTGATGATCATAAAACTATTTCATTGCTACTTCATAACTATAATTTCGATACTCTTGTGAATTGTAGTGTAAGTATCTGACATGCAGAACGTCTGATATTCGACCCAACAGGATCGTGGCCCACAGATTGAGAACCAGTGTCGTAAGGGAAGGTGGGGCAGAGGATAATGGAACACATGCATAGTGAAAGCAAAAATAGGGAGCATTTTCAGGGAAGAAAGGAAGCAGCAGGAGTTGGGGGAGCTGTCAGTTACTTTTCTGTAGCTGTGATGAAACACCACGGCCAAAAACAACTTATGAGAGAAAGAGTTTATTTTGGCTCCAGTCCAGAGGGAGAAGAGTCCATTCCGGTGGTGAGGCATGGCAGCAAGAAGCAGGCATGGAGGCCACAGTAGGAAGCTTAGAGATCACCTCTTCAACTGCAAGCAAGAAGCAGAGGAAGGGAGGGAATGGGAAGAAAAGCAAGCTATAAGCTCCCAAATACCACCCACAGTGACTTCCTCCAGCAAGACCATACCTGCTCATAACCTTCACACACGCACACACAAAATGCTACCAACTGGTGACCAAGGGTTCAAATAACTGAGCTTATGGGGAAATTCTCATTTAAACTGAAAGACCCCCAAAGTGGTCTTATCGCCGAGGAGCCCCCAGACTCAATAACCAGGCTGTCAGATGCAAAAGCACAAGGTTTAATTCCACAGTTGCGCAAGCGGGTGCCCAGCTTCGGGATAGCTAAGCACCCCGAGTATCCATGCAAGCAAGTTTTTATAGACAAAATCACAAGTTTTACATAAATTATAATATGGGGTATGGGTACAACTGGGATTGGTCTAGATCTTCAACCCAGAATGAAATTAACATAGTTCAGCCTACTCCCAGAAAAACCTTGAATACGTGACAAGCTGCCTGTTCCATCGTGACTCAGTTTACAGTCTGGTAATCATTCACTGTGACTGGTTCTGATAATCATCTGTTTAGAAGAATGTGACTGGTCCTGATAATTGCTAGCCTTCCTGCCCAGGACTGTGACCAGTTCTGATAATTGCTAGCCTTCCTGCCCTGTGTGTGTGGGGGGAAGCAGGGAGGAAGAATCTGCTAGAGTGTAGTTTCCCATAACCCAATTCATCCAGTTCGTTATGAAAAATCGGTTGGGGTCTTTCAAAACCACCACAGGGGCACAGAAGGCATGGAGGAAGGCAATTGGGAGGAGGTGAATTAGAACAAAGTATAATGCCACAGAGGTGTGAAAATGTCATAGTTGGGGCTGGAGAGATGGCTCAGAGGTTAAGAGCACTGACTGCTCTTCCAGAGGTCCTGAGTTCAGTTCCCAGTAACCAAAGGATTAGGAGGTAATCCTTTCTTCTCTTTGAGAAAGATGGCCCTGCAGAGGCAATCGGATGTCTCCTAGATGAAGAGCAGGTTTTTCTGTTCTTGTTTGTTTTTGTTTTTTAAAGGTGGGTTTGGGGGATTAGGTCCTTATGCTTGTAAACTACCTCCTTGGCCTGTTTTCCACTTTTCCCTGCTGGAGTTTAACCCTTTAGTGGAACTTTAACTTCTCCTGGCATCCCAATATGAGCTGTTGCTCAGACTTCAGCTGCTGTGTCTCCATAAGCCACCTACTTCTCCAGGGCCTGGTACAGCTTAGTATACCCAAAAAAGACACTCCCCTGCATGTCCCATCTACTTAAAGGCTTTGGCCTGAAATAAACAGTGATAGTGTGTAGTTGTACACACTGGTTGGCCAGTAATAAGGGCTAACACTTACAGGTATCTGTTATATATCACCTGCTAATCCCACTGATCAAGAATAAGACTACTACCACAGTTTAAAGCCAAATTTGAAGCAGGCTTTAACTAAATGCTGGCCAGATGGATGGGCTCTGGCCAGGTCCATACCCACGATCCTGGAAAATGACCCTGAGTCACAGTTTTCAGTGGCTTAAGAAGGAAAACTCACAATTCATTGCATTTCTCATCAGGTCCAGTTGGGAGCAAGCACACATTTTGACATACTTCCAACCTACATGCAATTGGGGCAAGTGTATTTCCTGATGTATTTCCTGCCTGTGAACCTCTTGCCCACATTTGATCAAGCACATCTGGTGCAGATGGGTCAAACAAACCTGTTTAGGGGAGGGAAAATGTGGTGTGCTTTCGCCCATAAACAACAGCCTCCAGCATTTCAGGACCTACCTGTCCTTGGGCAAGGGGCGTACACATCAGAGGGAATTTTGTTTCATGGATCTCTAAGGCATAGTAATTATAACTTAAAATGCAACTTTGGCTTTCACACACCAAGACTGCAGAGTCAGTGAGCTGCAAAAGCCACTGTTAAAAAGGATTTGAACAGATGGTGTGCTGTACTGTGGTAACTCCTGCTAGGAGGACTTTGATGTACTTTGTCTAGCCTCAGTACATGTTTTATCTTAGAATACAAACCACTTCCAAATTCTATTTGATCAGCTACCTGAACAACCTGTCTACATCCATAATCGCCTATCCAGTCAATATCCTTCAATAGCAATGCTTTTATGGGGAAGAATTTACTATGAAATGAGAGCTTAATAAATTAAGAAATAGGTCAACGGGAAAGTTTTGTAAATCATGTTTTCACACTGACATTTAAAAATTTTCTTTTCTGTAGCTCAGTAAAGATACTCCATATTAAATGGTAATACGTAGGTACAGAGTACACTGGATTTGAATTTTTAAGTCCAGAATCTGCTAAAGATGCAGGTGGGTCATTTTACCCGTGGTCGTATTTTCTACTTGCGTGTGGAGATCTGAGCTCTCTGCCTCTGCTAAGACGTGGTCCTACCTCTAACAGACCGCAGTAAGTCCTACAGTACCAGAGCGCTTTCAGGGGCATTGCTTTCCCCCATCCTCCACTGGCTTTCCTATCCCTCCCTTTTCGGTTCTTTCCTCCTCCCTTCCTATTTGTGTCAACAACATCAAGACACACTCACGGACACGTCCCACTCCATATTCATACTTTTGCCTCCTGCTCGGGTGGGCCACAGCAGGGAAGGCAGTAGACTGGGAAGGACTGGATTCACCTAACGGCCAGATGAACCTCCTCCGTGTGTGCTTCATGCTTCTTGCACTGATTCCTACCTTACGTTTCTTGAGCCCGTTGTGGGAAAAGATGGCCTCTTCTGCCTCCCCACATTATACACTACGTCTTTCACTCATGAATCCATTCTCGACAGAAGTAGAGTTTCTTTGTCCCGATTCCACATTTTTCTTTTCTTTTTCCTTTTTTTCTTTCGAGAAAAGATTAGTTGCCCCTGTTTGAGTTGAATCCTTTGTCAAGTAATGGATCCTAAAGAACAGAGTTGCTAAAGGCCGTCCTTGTGGATGAGGAGGGCAGCCAGGAGGCTCATAGCGGGCTGCCAGCATGTCCAGACTCTCCATGGTCACCTTGGAGCAAGTTCTGAGAACCCTATCTGGTTTTGCTCACCAGTGGTGTGCCCATAAATGGCACACTGGGAAGCCTCTGGGAGAGCTGTCTACGTTGTGTCAGCAGTGAGCAGGAGGTGTCTGCAGGGGGTGCTCCAGTTTCCTTTATTAAAAAAGGCTTTGGGTTGTTCCAAGTTCTATCTATGCCACGGACTATCAAATATTCAGCTTAGCTTGAACACATGTAAAGATGAGTTTTGGGAACATAATTATCTTGAGCTTAGGGAAAGTAAGCATAAAGATCTCTTTGGGGAAAAACATAAAAAATAAAATAAACGGAAACAAAAGTTGCATTCCACTTTTCACCCTGTATGAACTAGTACGATATTTGTTATCCAGTGGGCCTTTGGGGTTAATGGAATCCAATAGTTTGAAAGTCATCCCAACGTGAGAACCCTTTGGGCTGTTTTGCTTTTAAATTAAAGCTGATTTTTGTGTGTCAAGGAGAGCAATGTATTCTTGTGCTGCTGCCATGAGGCCAGCCTGTTGGGTAGTTATCAATTGTCCCATCTGCAGCACTGGAATCGCCAACTCTGCTACTTCCTAATTATTTTGAGGGCTCAGTAAGTTGACAGTTGCAAAGATATGTAATCAAGCTGAATCCACTGTGCAAATGCAATATTTATCTTTGTAACTACACATAGCACATCTTCTGATTGAATTTAAAAAGCAGAAAAAACAACCCCCCCCCAAAAAAAACCAAAAAACAAAAACCTAAAACCAAAACTCAAATCAAAACAAAAATAACCCAGAAGGACCCAGAAACTCATTTCAAAATTGTTATTTATTTATTTATTGAGTCAGAGCCGGCCGGTGGTTGAATCAGGGTCTCCCTATATAGTCTAGGCTAGTCTATAGCTCAATGTGTAGTACAGGCTGGCCTTAAATTTGTAATCCTGCCCTGCCAGACTCCTAAGTGCTTTAATAGGAACTTCTCTATAGCTTCCTTAAATGGTTTATTCTATGTATTTGTCTATGAGTATATGTGTGCGTGTCTTTGTGTATGTGGTCCTGTTGCACACGCATGTGGAGGTCAGAGGGTAATGTTGCTGTTTTCCTCAGTCATTCTCCACCTTACTTTTTGAGAAAAGTCACTGAACCTGGACCTCACTGGTTCAGCTAGACTTCTTGCTCGCAAGCCTCCGGGATCTTCCAGTCCTTCCTTCCCTGCGGGAGTCTCTGCAGCCTTCATGGGCAGCGGAGAGTCGTGAAGGCGAGAAGGCAGTTCTGCATAACAGGACTAAAACTTCGGGAGCCTGACCCTGAGTTGTTTATTTTAGACATATTTAAACAGCACAGTCTGGTGAAAACTATTCTTGTGATGATGAACTCAATCCCACATGCACAACAAAGCTTGCCTAAATCAACCAGCCAACCAACCAATCTCTCTTTCTCTCTCTCTGCCATACCTTAATCTCTTTGAGGAACAAAATAAGCTAAATACAGATCACAGGTGAATACATTGAACTACGTTGAAACTTTGGTAGAGTACATGTAACAGCTTCCATAATGATAGGTTCTGCAGACAGACTGAGGAAAAACAAACTTACAAAAATGGGTCTGGCCGAGTGGTGGCAGTGCACAGCTTTAATTCCAGCACCAGGGAGGCAGAGACAGGCAGATGTCTGTGAGTTTGAGGCCAACCTGGTGTACAGAGCTAGTTCCAGGACAGCTAGGACTGTTACACACACACACACACACACACACACACACACACACACACACACACACACACACACACACCCCTGTCTTGAAAAACAAAACAAACAAACAAACAAAGGGTCTGGAGGAAGGTCCAGTACTGGAAACTCTTCAGCCACACAGGCTGTGCAAAATCACCAGGCTAGGAAATATATCTGCTCCAGCTTTCTGGGAGGAAAACAGCTTTTGCATTCAAACAACCCTGTGTGCTTAACACCCCAGGTTTCCCTACTTCTTGTCTGTGAGCACAAAGACCTCCATGCCCCTATCCCTCCCCAGTGCTGGTATGAGAGACAAGGGCTTCTGTAAAAAGTTTTTTATTTTACATGGGTGCTAGGATTAACCCAGATCCCCAGGCTTGCATGGCAAGTGCTTTACTGGCTGAAGCATCTCTGCAGCCCCCAGTTTATTCTACAAAACAACACGAACTGGAAGAGGCAGCTCTCCTTGACACTCCTTCCCCTGAGACTGTTTGTCACAAGGTATCTCTTACTACCTCTAATTGTGACTAGAAGATTGAGATATTAGCCTGTAGAAGAGAATCACGCCTGCCAGTGGATTCGACTTGAATACGCATTGTTGCAGCTATCAACTTGCTGATTCCTCAGAATAATCAAGAAGTAGCAGGGCTGATAATTCCAGTGTTTCAGGTAAAGAAGTGATGAGAAGTGGGCAGGGAGATAGCTCGATGGGTAAAAGTACTTGCTGAGTCCAATCCCCCGAACCCTTGTGAAGTGTGAGGAGAGAAAGGAATCCTGAAGTTTTCCTCCGATCTGCGTATGTGCACTGTGGCATGTGCTTGTCTTCACACGCACACGGGTGCACATGCACACAATAAAATGATAATAATACTACTAATAATTTTAAAAAGAAGTGATGAGAGATGGCAAGGGTAAGAGCTATACACTTCTGATTCTCTGGCCTTTGTGTTCCTATTAGGATCTTTGCTGTGCACATTAGTTATTGTTATTGCTGTTTGTTTGTTTTTCTTATTGCTTTGATAAACCAGGACCAAAAGCAACTTGGGAGAAAAGGGGTTATTGAACTTAAATGTCCAACTCTGTCACTGAGGGAATTAAGGGCAGGAACAGAAGCAGGAACCTAGGAGCAGAAACTGAAACAGAGGCCATGGAGGAGCACTGCTTACTGGCTTCCTATCCATGGCTCGCTTCACTTGCTATTTCATACAAACCAGGGCCACCTGACCAGGGGTGACACTGCCCACACTGGTCTGGACCCTTTTGTATCAGTCATTAATCCGGAAAATGGCTCACAGGTTTGCCTGTTGGCAGTCTGATGGAGGCAATCCCTCAAGTGAGGTTCCCTCTTTCCAGAGGACTCTAGCTTGCCTCAAGTTTACACAGAACTAACAAGCACATTGTGGCTTCTAATTGGATGACTTCTGACAATAAAATCAAAGATTGGACATGGACAGAAATAGTTGATGGACACAAAAATGGTTGGTCTTCATTGGGTGCAAATTAAATTGTTTGAAGTAATCCTGGGCTTCTATAAGAAGGGAACCATATAAGGATTTTGAATAATCATCAAAAAATACGTTTCTTTTATTTTGACATGCTTCAAGACTCACAAGAAGCTCCAAAATAGAAGAGTCCTATGTGTCTTTCGCTCGGTTCTCCCTTAATCAGACGATCATATATAACTATAATACATGGTCACGGTCAGGAAGCTGACACTGTGCAATACTATCAATTCAGAGATGTCATTTGCATTTCTAAAAAACTTAAATAAAAAGAGAGACAAGCTAGTGTATATATAGTATGTATCTTATTTGCCTATTTTAAAAGCAAGGGAGAGAGAGCAATCGAGTCCTCATTCATTTCCATATGCCCAGTCTACTTCTGGAAAGAAATACGAGAAAGTAGACACAGGGTTTCCTCCAGGGAATATGGGGCAGCAAGGTGCAGAGGAGACAGAATTTTAAATACATGTTTTTATGATCCAATTTATTTATTTTTTTAAAAAAATAAGGCATTCAGACAAATGAATTCTTGATAAATATTTTAGTTAAAATGTGAGATAAATATGTGCATACTGACCCCATTTAAAGGGGTGGGTTGATAGCTGGGCAGGGGTGGAGCACGCCTTTAATTCCAGCACTTAGGAGGCAGAGATGGGTGGATCTCTGTGAGGTCAAGGCCAGCCTGGTCCACAGAGTTCCAGGACAGGCTCCAAAGCTACAGAGAAACCTTGTCTCAACCTCCCCCTTTTGGGTTGAAATGTATGTGTGCCTTTTCCTTCAAATGCAAATGCCTCTATATACATGAGAACACCGGACTAAAAGTGGGAAGGCGAACGTCCACTGCGTGCCCTTTCACACCGTCTCAACTTAAATTACATGATTTTATTTGTGTTAGGTTCAAAGCCGCCCTCCCCATTAAAAATAAATCAGTGCTGATGACATTGTCCTAAAGAGAAGGACTTTGGCCAGGTGAGCAGAAGGATTGTTTGATCCCAATAAATCTTTTTTTTTCAGCCCATGGAGCAGTCTAGTTCGGAAAAACTTCCATTGTTTATAATTTCTGTTTTGACAAAGAAAAGAAAATTGGAAGGGGGAGGGCACCTAAGCTCTAAAAATGTTTTCATTTTTCATGTTTTTTTTTTTTTTCCTCCTAAAAATACTTGGCAGGTTTGCAACTGCTCTCTGGCTAGAACCCAATTCTTTTTTTAACTCAACAGTTTTGTTGTTTGTCTTGTTTCTTATAAGTTGGTCTCATGGTTTCCTGTTCTACTTAAGTGCTCTCCTGTGAAGAAAGCCAGCCTACAAACCACAATCCCAGAGAACTTAGACAACAATACAGACACTAAGAGAGACTTACATAGATCTATTCTACATGGGAAGTAGAAAGTACAAAAAGACAAGATTTCCTGAGTAAATTGGAAGCATAGGGACCTTGGGGGAGGGTTGAAGGAGGGAGGGGAGAGGCAGGGAGGGGAGCAGAGAAAAATGTAGAGCTCAATAAATATCATGAAAAAAAAGTGCTCTCCTGTTATCTCTCTCTCCCTCCTTTCCTCCATCCCTCCCCCCTTTCCCCCCAATCCCAATAAGCATGCTCTTGCATTCTGTCCTGTTTTCCAAGCCTTAAAAAAAATCAGCTGTGAACCTGGGGGAGTAGAGGGAGTTGGGGCATCACTCAGTGGTGAACTTACTTAAGTTATCACGGGAGAAGATCAGCTGTCAATTAGCTCATGTCTGTGAAGCTTCCCTGCAACTCTAGGCCCTCTATGGCTCTTCTTTTAGATTGTTATGACAATGCACAGTCTGCCTACAGCTGGGCCCATTCTCTTTAGTGTTACTAGGAGTACTCTGTCCCCAAACAAATGGTCACAATCTTTTCAACAATGGCTGGTTGATGCCCCTCCCAGTAGTGCTTTGTTTGTTTGTTTATTTGTTTTTGGAGACAGGGTCTCAGGTAGCTCAGACTGCCTTGAATATGCTGTGTACTTCAGCTGAGGAGTACTTGACTCCTGACCCTACTACTTCAGCCTCCTGAGTGCTGGATTAGAGATGTGCATGGTGTGTACAGCTGCAAGGATGCTTGTTTGGTTTTTTTTTTCTGTTTTGTTTAGAGTCAGGGTCTCTCTGTGCAGCACTGGGTAGCCTATAATTTGATATGTAGACCAGGATGGCCTTAAATTCACAGAGATCTATCTGCTTCAGCCTTTGCTTCTTGAATGCTAGGATTAAATTCTTTGTTAAAATTTTTTTTCATGGCCTGGAGAGATGGCTCAGTGGTTAAGAGCACTGGCTACTCTTCCAGAGGTCATGAGTTCAATTCCCAGCAACCACATGATGGTTCACAACCATCTGTAATGCCCTCTTCTGGCATGTGGGCATACATGGAGGCAGAATGTTGTATACATAATAAATAAATCTTTAAAAAAATTTTCTTCATGCATATGCTTACTTGAGGTACTTAAGAATTCTAAACTGCATCATGGCAGCAGGCAATTGCCTCTCAAAAGCACCCTAGCAGAACAAAAGAGACCAACATAAGAATTAAAACCCAGGAAAGCACATTGTATTTTACTACTGTATATTTTTAAATAGAATATTTTTGAGAAACAAGATGCATAAAAAAATTTCCCTTTCTCATTTCGCTCATCTACTTGGCTGCATTTTAAAAACAGGGCTCTGTTTTCTTGGTAACCATGGTGAACTAATTAGCTTCTTTGGTGTGTTATCAACCAATTCTCAAGGACCTTCTTTTGAGTCAATTGCAGAATTCTACTCCCGTCTCGGCACTTCTAATTATTTTTCATTGCATTGTACTAACAATAGGATGTATTCTTCCAGGACAAACAGCCGGGCGAGAGAGAAAGACAGAGAAAAGGGGACAGGAGAAGGGAAAGACAGAGGAAAGGGGACAGGAGAAGGGAAAGGAGCTCCTGACTTGGGAGCCTGGTGAGCCACAAATTCCAACACAGTTAACAGGATTTGCCGTGGAGGCTGCTGACACAGAGACAATATTCCTTCTATACAGAACTGTTTTCAAATAAGAATGTTGAAACAACGACCATGCTTAAGGCTTAAGCATATATGGCCTTACTACTTTCCCAGATATGAACTCAAAGTTTTCTGGGAATCTCACAAAAGCCTACAGCTTTGTTTACAGTAAAAAATATATCTTAACTCCCTGTGACACCGTCACGACCAGGGTCTTTCTTACCTGTAGTCCTAGCCTGTGCACCTTGGGAAACACCCTAAGAGCTCACTGACTCTTGAGATGGAGCCCTAGAAGCCAGCAAAAGCGTCTGTGTGGATACTGCAAGGACACTGAAGCGAATGGGAGCTCTGCATCTACACACTGGGTATATCCTATGTTATTATTCATATATTGTATATTCCATTTTCTTTCCCACTTATTAGTGTTAAGTAAGTGTAATAGGTGGAGCTGGTGCCAAGAAAGCTCTTCCATAGAAATTTTAGAAAAAGTCTGGAAAATTTTGATCCTTAAAACTAGTCAAAGTAGGCTGGGCAGTGGTGGCGCACGCCTTTAATCCCAGCACTCGGGAGGCAGAGGCAGGTGGATCTCTGAGTTCGAGGCCAGCCTGGGCTACAAGAGCTAGTTCCAGGACAGGCTCCAAAGCTACAGAGAAACCCTGTCTCGAAAAACCAAAAAAAAAAAAAAAAAAAAAAAACCCTAGTCAAAATAAAAAGGCAAACTACAAAGAATGACAGCTCCAGCATTTGTTACGTGTGTGAATCACTGTTAGGTGATGCTCCATAACTTACACTTTGTGAAATGCAGCGAGGCTGCGTCAGGCTCCTGAGCAGTGCTACACAAACAATGGTGGGCATCGCTTCCTCTTTGCGCGTGAGGACGATTCCAAGAGGCTAAGTGACCTGACCACAATCACACAGCTCAGTGAGAGTCAGGAATGTGTGAACCTTTTGACCAGGTCTTTGTGCTTCATCTTATCTTTATGCTATTATTTTCCCAAAATTGGTCACACAGAGAATAATTTACTTGTATGCTCATCTGCAAGTCTAACTAGAGTGTAAAACCTGTAAGTGGCGACTGTACCTTAGTGACCCAGAGCACAGGTTGCTGAAAAGCCTCCATACTCAATCCTCAAGAATAAACAATAAACAAAACATTATGCCTAACAAGGGCAGTGTTAAGATTAGTTAAGGGCCTTGTTCTTTGTGAAGCTTCTCCTGATTATTCTTCTTACAATGCGAGCTCTCTTTTGATTCAGTTGATTTTCTTTTTGATTCCAAAAGAACAAAGGAAACCATTTTTTACTTAAACACTATTGTCTTCCAGGGTGTCGCCTCTCCTGTCTTATCGACTATGATATTACAACATGGTCGACACGCTCATGTTTGTAAAAACCTTCATAAACAGTAACTACTTTTATTCTTCACAGAAATTCTGAAAACACTGCTTATTTTCAGAAGATGTAATTAGCGTGATCGATAGCCAGGCCTGTTACTTGGGAAATGAAGGAATATGATTGCAAATTCAAGGCTAGACGAGACAACTTAATAAACTCTTTTGTTGAAATAAAAAGAACTAGGGAAGCTGGGTGGTGGTGGTGCAAACCTTTAATCCCAACACTCTGGAGGCAGTGGCAGGTGGATCTCTGTGAGTCTGAGGCCAGCCTGATCTACAGAGCAAGTTCCAGACAGCCAGGACTACACAGAGAAGCCCTGTTTCAAAAAACAAAAAAAAAATCAAAACAAAACAATAATAGTGAGGGGGAGAGAGAGAGAGAGAGAGAGAGAGAGAGAGAGAGAGAGAGAGAGACAGACAGACTATGGCTATAGTTCAGTTACAGAGCCAGAGCACTTTTTCACTATTTTTTTTTTTTTTTGAGCATTCTTGAGGCCGTGAGTTCAATCCCCAGTACCTTTTCCCAGTTGCTTTGCTCATTGCTCTGACAAGGGCAAGTTAAGGACAAGAGTTTATTTGGGGTCAGTTTAAGTGTACCGTCTATCCTGGTCTGGAAGTCACAGAGGCAGGAGCACGAGACAGCTATCTCCTCCCTAGACAGAGGGCAGAGGTTAATGCTGTTGCTCCTCTCTTTTTCTACATAGTCTGGGACCCCAGCCCATGAGATGGCGCTGCTACTGCCAGGTGAGTCTTAAACCCTCAGTTTCTGGAAGCACCCACATAGACACCCAGAGTTGTTTGTCCACAATGATTCCACAGCCAGTCAAGTTGACCGTGAAGGTTAACCAGCACACAAACAAAACAGGTTTACAGGAGTAACCCTTAGTAACTCCCCCGAGGCATTTGAAGAGAGGAGGGACAAAGGTAGGACTCTATCAGAAGACTAAGGCTGACTAGTGTATAGATTAGATAGTGTGGGTGGAGACCCCTGAGCTTCTGGCTATTATAAAATTATGCTCTCAGAGACCTGAGCCTGGAGGACACATCAAGGACATCGAAGATTCTGAACCTCCCTCCTTTAACAGAAATATTTAAGGAACATAAATAACAAGCTTCTGCCACTCCAGTATCGCCCCATTC
The DNA here is from genome assembly GCA_004026605.1 of Ondatra zibethicus. NCBI lineage: Eukaryota > Metazoa > Chordata > Mammalia > Rodentia > Cricetidae > Ondatra > Ondatra zibethicus. Next base: position 19,078 of record PVIU01025602.1, read on the forward strand.
CCAACCTTCCAGTAGAGATCAATGTTGAGGGAAGGTAACCTCACTTCGTGGCGGTCAAGGAGTGACAGTCTTGACAAACTCAGAACTGGGCCATCACCCTTGGCGACATCTTTCAGCATAGCCCACAGCTTCCACTGATTTTACCTTCTCATATTTCTCCTCTCCAGCTTGATACTGGTTCTTCAAAGCTTCTTGAGTTTCCTAGGCAACGTTACGTTTCTCCCATTGTCTTTCTATCATATATTGTGCACAATCTTGTCCTAAATAGCTTAGATCTTCAGCTATTTAGTCCCTTCTTAACTACTCACTGATGAAAGGAAAGAACCTCTTTAGAGAGTAATTTTGGGCCAGGGGTGTAGCTCAATGGTGCAGTCCATGCTGATCAAATGCAAGGCTCTGGATTCCATTCCACTTAACTAATGAATGAAGAAGCAAATAAACACAGAAGTATTCTACCATACAGTAAGGCTCAGTGAGTGAGGGTTCGAGAAAGGAAGATCACCTCAGCTCTGCTGGACCCAAGGGGCCAGACGCCAGATTCAGTGCAATATCACCCAAGCATTTGAGTAGAAAGATAGGAAAGTGTCTGTTCTGGAGGAGCTCGGTTAACAAGGAGCTATATAAAGATTTACGCACTGGGGTGAAACAGTGGCACTAGTGTCTTGGCAGTAACTAACAGCTATCTACTTGTACAAAAGGGCTGCTCAACAGGAGGGAAGCAGTGCCTGGTCCTGGAAACCTAGCCAGCCAAGGGCTAGTGAGGTCATCGATTTTTCTTTTGTTTCTGCTCGTTTCTGTTTTTTTTTTCTTGGTTTTTCGAGACAGCGTTTCTCTGTGGCTTTGGAGCCTGTCCTGGAACTAGCTCTGTATCCCAGGCTGGTCTCGAACTCACAGAGATCCGCCTGCCTCTGCCTCCTGAGTGCTGGGATTAAAGGCGTGCGCCACCACCGCCCGGCTTATATCTTAACTTTTAAAAGTTAAAAAAAAAAGGGGGCTGCAGAGATGGGTCAGTGGCTGAGTGCGTTGCTCTGCAGAAGACTTGAGTTTGGCTCCTATCACCCACATAAAGTGGTTGACATTCACCTGTGACTCTGTTGAGTATTCAAGCATCTGTGCTGGCCTGCCCTTTGGTTTCTGATGGGATATGTCCTCAGCTGTAGCCACTAAGAGCACCTCCTATGCGCATTCATTATGTTCCCTTTAAAAAGGGCCCTGTCTACCTCCCATCTCTCTCTCCTCTCCCTCTCTCTGCCTGTCTCTCCCCGCCCTATTTTCTTCTGTTGCTCCTGTTTATAGAGGCCCGTCTCCCCCCTCCCCTTTCCTCCTTTTATGTTCTCTTTCCCCTAATAAAAACTCCTCTATGTGAACTTTGTTGTATGGTGTCTTCCTCTCTTGCAGCATTTTTAAAATTACAACACTGACACAAGGGGAACCCTACACCTCTGGCCTGAGAAGCATATCCACACACCCACCCACCCCCACACCGCACGTCTGTAATGGTCTGCTCTGTCCCTTTAAGAGACAAGTCACACCCGCTCCCTCCCCGTCTTCCCCCCTTTCCCCTTCCCTTCCCTATTCCACTAAATAAATATCCAACTTTACTCTTCATGGCGTGCCTATCTGTCTCAGTCTCTCACCCACCACGCGGCTTCCTGCCTGTCACCCAGCTGCCTGCCATGGTCTCGGGACTGCTGCCCACTGCAGCTGCTCAAAGACCTGCAGCATTTCTGCCGCTGCACCCCTCAGGGAACCTGCAGCATTTTACTTAAACCATTACAACGTCCATAGTACACAGACATACACAAAAGCAAAACACCTATACACATAAAAAAGAAAAAGTTCTGGGCCAAGTGGTGGTGGTGCAGGCCTTTAATCCTAGCATTTGGGAGGCAGAGGCATGCAGATCTGAGTTCGAGGCAGCCTGGGTCTACTGAGCAAGTTCCAGGATACACAAAGACTGTTTCACAGATAAACCCTGTCTCAAAAAACAGAAACAAACAAACAAAAAAGAAAAAACTCTCTGAGAAATCAAGAAGTCCTAGACCTGTAATCAAACATTCAAATGTGACTGCATCTAGCCAGCTACTTTGGAGTTCTTGCTAAATATTAGACACACTCAAGGAACTTCAAATTCAAACCAATGGCCTCATCCCCAAACTAGTCAAGTGTTTCTGGATATAGATCCCCACCAGGAGGTATAGCTACAGCTCTAAATCTCTTCAAAGTGAATGTCCAACCAGAGAGGACAGCCACTGATCTCCTATGTTAAGGAGGAAAAGATGTGAACCTGAGGTCAGTTGAGTACTGGAACTTAAAATAGAGGAGGCCCCCCTCACATACTGCCAACAGGAGTCACAGCTCCTTAACTCCTGTTTGATTGTTGCAATGGAATCTGTTGGACCAAGGTCAGGCATGGTTCACGGTAGAGCCTTTAATCCTAGCACCAGATAGGGTGATCTGAGTTCGAGGCCAGCGTGGACTACATAGACGGGTTCTAGAACAACCAAGGTTACACAGTAAGACCCTATCACAACAGAAAAATACACCTGGAATTCATGTAAAACTTCCCAAATCTGAAAATGTTGGGATGTGAAAAGCAGACCATAGGCCACACAGGGGTAGTGCATTCTTTTAATCCCAACACTCTTGGGAGGTAGAGGCAGGAGGATCTCTGAGTTCAAGGCCAGCCTGGTCTACAGAGTTCCAAGACAGCCAGGGTTACACAGAGAAAGGATGTCTTGAAAAACCAACAAAACAAAACAACAGAGCATGGGCGCAAAGGTGGAAGAAAACCTAGGAGATTTAAATTACAGAAAAAAAAATAGGAGATTGTCCTATTGAGGGTCCATTAACCTTTCAGGCAGTCATACCTCTGGCTTTAAGAAACTGATTCCGTGATGGTAAAAACTTATCCAAGATAACCCAGAATAGACTGAAACTCTGTCGTTTGTAATTTAATCAGAATCTCTTCTATCTCAAGAAAGAACACTGGGAGATTTGCTTTAAAAATTGGTAAAGACTGTGGGGGGAAAAACAGGCGCAGTTCCAGGCAAATGGAAGCCCCAAATAATTGCTTACTGCATCCTACAGCAACCAGGGAAGCAGGTGATAAACTCAGTGCACACCTTTAATCCCAGCACTCGGGAGGCAGCCGCAGGTATCTCATGGGTTCAAGGGCAGCTTGATCTAAACAGAGAGACCTTGTCTTCAAAAACAAAGCAAAACAACCTGTCCCCCCCCCCGCCCCCCCCCCCCCGAAAAAGCCCAATTCCTACGCCAAACGAACGTGAAAGTCTGAGCGCAGCGAACCAACTGCGCACGCGCCTCCCACGGGCGACAAGGGGAAGGACGACGAATTACGGCCTCTGCCGGCGACGCCTCACGACTCCTGCCGTAAAGATCGCATGTGACGTATGCGCAGCTCCTCTCCCGTTCGGAGTCCCGACGTGGTCGTCTGCTGCTCCGTCGTCGCCATGGTGAAGCTGAGCAAAGAAGCTAAACAGAGGCTTCAGCAGCTCTTCAAGGGCGGCCAGTTTGCCATCCGCTGGGGCTTCATTCCGCTCGTGATTTACTTGGGTCAGTGGGGGGAAACACTTGGGAGGAGCCGCAGGGCAGGGGTGGTGGGTCTGAGAGTCTCATTTTGTTCTTCCGGGGCGGGGAGAATAAACCCTGGTAACTGTTGTCCACGTTCTCTGAAGCTGTCTGGCCGGGCTCGAGAACCCACTTCTAGTTCCTTCCTTTAACCATATGGGTAGTGTTTAACCAGCCACAACCCCTCATATCTTTTCTTACATCTGTAAAATAAAAGCAAGACCTTTCAGGATTGATTTTAGGATTAGATGGCCCCCTAAAGAAAGATTCAGCCCCTCTGTCTTTCAGAGCGTTTCTCCTCCTGTAGGTTGGCCTAAGTGGAAAGAAACTAGATCAGGTTAAAACATCCCCTGTCTCGAAGCATGATCATGACAGTAGTTGAAGCCTAACCTTTCTTACTTTTATAATGAAGGGTTTCGGTGATTCCCCCCCCCCAAAAGTTACTGACTCCATCTTGCAGGGAAAGAAACCGAGCCATAAAGCCATACCTTCCTTGCCCGAGTGTCCAGGCAAATATTTTCACCAGGTCGAGTAGTTTTTTTTTTTTTTTCCATTTTTAATCTTAATTGTCTTATTCAGTCAATAATGTAAAAGGGAAACGGCATGGAATTTTAGCTTCAGCTCTCTGGGCTTGAGTATGTAACTGACATTTCAGAACTCCATTTCACATGTTCAAGTAGGACCCTCACAAGGTGCCACTTCCAGTTGTAGATGACCTGCATTCTGTAGAATAAAATAC
>PVIU01025603.1:0-23476 GCA_004026605.1 Ondatra zibethicus
AAAATATACATAGACATTGTGAAATGTCTCAGTTGGGTTAATTAATATGGGGTAAGAACACTTAACATCTATTTTCTTAGTAATTTTCAAAATAAATACATGTTATTAACTATAAAAACCATGTATAAATGAGACCTCTTTAACTTATGCCTCCTGATTGAAATTCTATATGCTTTAACCCATACTTCTCACCACATTCAGCCTCTGGTGACCACCATCCTAATCTGTACTTCCTTGAATTTAGTTTTCCCAGAGTCTACACATGAAATCATGTGAGATTTTTGTTTGTTTTTATTTGAGTTTTGTGTGTTTTGTTTTGTTGGTTGACAGGTTGGCCTTTATTTTGATATACTTCATTTAACATCCTAGACCAAAAAGGATAAAATATTCTTTTTTTCTAAGCTGAATAGGATTCTCTTGTGTCAATATATCATATTTTCTTTATGTATCCATTATAAATGTTTAGTTAATTCTATATGTTAGTTATTCTGAGTATTCTCCAATAAACACGAGTGACCCACTGATTCCACTTTCTTTCAATTACACTCAGCACTGGATCTGCTGGATCATACTGTTGTTCTTAGTTTTTGTTTACTTGGGTGTAGTGTTTTATTTTGTTGTTGGGGTGAAGATACTATGTTACATACTATACTGATTTACATGCTCACCAGTATACTGTGTTGAATTCCTTTCCCTGTACATCTTTTTTAAAAATAATGCACTCTAACGTGTATGGGGTGATATTTAATTGTGGTTTTAATTTGTACTTATCTGATAGTTAGTGATGGTAAGCACTTTTTCTATGTCTGTCATTAACTATAGTAACTATGCATCATTAGATCTCTTGACTTAAATCTGCTAGCTGAAATTCTGTGTACTTTAACCTGCTGGTTCATAACACTATCAGTCCTGGCAACTGCTTTTTTACTCAAAACTCCCATGAGTTCAACTTTTTTTTAGATTCCACACATATACATATGAAATCATGCGGTTGCTAGGCATCTATTTAAAAAAATGTTTATTTACTTATTCTATTTTTTCACATTTCCAATCTTTATTTAGTCCATTTTGACTGTGTGTGTGTGTGTGTGTGTGTGTGTGCGCGCGCGCGCGCATGTGTGTTAAAGGGTATATTTTTATTCTTTCCTGTGTCCTGAATACTTCTGACAGAAATTAATTCATAAATATATTATGATTCTAGCATTTATATTCTTTTACATTGCTTTACATGCCTGTTTCTATTCCAGCATCATGATGTTTTCATTACTATGGTTTTATAGTATTTTAAATCAATCATTGTTATGCCTGAAGCTTTCTTCTTTTAACCCTCGAACATTTTGGCTAGTTAGATCCTTTTGTAGCTTCATGTAAATCTGGGCATTTATTTTTCTGTGAAAAATGTTTCTGGAATTTTGATAGAAAGTATGTGAAATCTGTGCATAATTTGGGGTAATATGGACATTTAAAGAATGTTAATTCTTCCAAACATAAGCATGTGACATCTTTCCATTATTTCTGTCTTTTTCAGTTTCTTTGGTCAACTTCATTGTTTACTTTTATTCCTAAATATTTCCTTAGAAACTATATGGTGCTTGAGAATGTCTTCCTGATTTCTGTTTCAGATATTTTTCTTGTTTTTTGACTGAGTCTCATGTTGTAGCTCAGGCTGTCCTGGATTGCTACGTAACCTAGACTGAAATCATTTTTGTTATTGCTTTGACATATACCACAATGAATTTTTGTATTAGTTCAAATGGCTTTTATTTAGGTTGTTAGTTTTCTGTATATAAGATCATGCCATACACAAGAAGGGACAATTTACCTTCCTCCTTTATGATGATGTTTTATTCTTTCCTGCCTGTCTAATCTCTCTAGGAAAGGTTTCCATTACTCTTGCATTAGTTTCTTTCCTCATTTTATAACAAAATATCCGACAGGAAGTAATTTAAGGAAGAAGTACCCATTCCAGTTTAAAGTCTTGGGGAATAGGTCGCAGCCCTGCAGGAAAGGTGCAGTGGCAGGATCAGAAGATCAGATGGTCACATGATCCCCACAGTCAGAAAACAGAATGAACAGAAATTAGGACTAGATCATAAATCTCAAGATCTGTGTTAAGTTCCTTCACTAAGTCTCTAGCTCCTAAAGGTTTCACAATTTTCTAAACAAGCATCAACAGCTGGGGGTCAACGGTTCAAAAACCTGAGCATACGGTGGGCATTTTACATTTAAACCACAACATCATGCCCTGGCTCCCATAGGGCTGATTACAGTCTTATAATACAAACTATGTTTGCTCCAACTTCAAATGTCCCTATAATATTTAACATACTGTATAACAATCAATTAAAAACTCAGAGACAGAAATGGGGGTTCAACCTGAAAGAAAGAAAAGCAAAATAGCCAGTCACCGGCTCTTCTTACCTCAGTCCGAAATAGCAATCTTGCCTCCAGGAATCTCAGAGTGAGACTGTGTCTGAGAGCTGTCTCTTCCCATTTTAGGTTCCTCTCTAGTGCTGGGATTAAAGGCGTGCACCACTACTGCCTGGTTTCTATGGCAAACTAGTGTGGCTACTGGGATTAAAGTTGTGTGTTACCACTACCTGGGTTTGTAAGGCGGTTCAATGCAGCTGTTTTACTCTCTGAACTTCAGGCAAGTTTTATTTATCAAAATACAAATGAAATATCACCACAATACTAATAGTACAAATGCCCTAATCTTCTGAGTTTCAAGGCAGATTCTTCCCTGTGAGCCCTTGTAAAGTCAAAATACAAGATATATCTAACATACAACAGCTCAGAGGAAACTTCCCCATTCCAAAAGGGAGGAATAAGCACATAGCAAGGAAAGATCAAACCAAAGTAAAACCAAAAACACAAAGGAAACTATCAAATCCTGCAGCTCTACCTCTGTCATTTGGAACTCGTGATGGCATCATTTCCACTCAGAGGTGTGTGAGTTGTCCTTCCTTCCCAGCTCTATTTCTTTTAAGTTCAGCCTTATACAAGTTCTCAGAACACAGGTGTAATGCAGCCATGTTCTTTGTCAGAATAGAAGCTGAATGGCCCCTCTCCCTGATCCTGACAGAGTCTTTGCTCCCTATGAAACACGAGCTACATCTCCACAACGTGCATATCTCTCAGCTTTCTAGCTTCTAAATTCCCACTAGAATGGTCCATTAGTCTCTGGCTATAGCATTTGAGGAACTTTATAACATGGACTCTTCCACATTTCTCCCACATACCAGTTCCAAGGGCTTAAGGCTCACATAGGTTTTTCATAACACTGGCCCCACTTCTCATTACTTTTTATTTGCTGCTTTCCTCATTGCCATAACAACAATAAAATTGACAGGAAGCAATTTGAGGAAGGAGGTGTTTATTCTAGACTACAGTTTTAGGGGAGGCATTCCATGACGGCAAGGAAGGTGGGGAGGTGGAACTGGAGAATGAATAGTCACATGGCACCCACAGTCGGAAAACAGAATAAAACAGGAATTGGAGCCCAGCTACAGACTTCACGAGCTTCCCCATACTCTCTCCAGCAAGATCACCCCTACAGGTTCCACAGCCTTCCAAAGTAACTACCAGTTAGGGATCAAATGTTCAAACACATAAGCTTATGGGGACTTTTCATATGCAAGCCACAACTCTACTGCATAAAGGTGGTAGGTACGGGTATGTAGTTTTAGAGTAACATATAGCTTATTATAATTATTAGATATGAGTTTGACAATTATGATTTCTACTTTGTTGAAGTACATTTCTTACACATTTGATTTTATTCAGAGTTTTATTATTAGAGGATGTTGAGTTTTGACAAGTACTTACTTTTTCTGTGCCTTTTGGCTTTGACCAATCATATGGTGGTAAATGAAGATCTGTCCTCTTTTTGTGTTATTTATTGGCATAAACTTCATAGAACAGCTTTTGTTTCATCACTTAGATTTTGGTACTATATGTATGTGTTTTCATTAGATTCAAGATTATTTTAATTTTTTAAATTTTTCATTTTTCTTTGTACTATTGATTGTTCAGGAGCATGATGTTTTATTTTCATGAATTTTTGAATTTTCTACAATTTCTTTTATTGTTGCTTTCTGGTGTGACATCATTGGATCCAGAAAAAAATACTTGACATTATTTAAATCTTTGTGTTTAGCTTTTGGGTTTTTGTTTTGGTTTGGTTTTGCCTAACAAATTGTTTATAATAGAGAATGTTGAAAAAAATGTGTTTTCTGCTATTGTTGGACAGAATATTCTGCAACCATTTCAGCCACTATACCTTTGTATTGCAAAATTTAATCTGCTTGCAATCAAGGTAATTTTAATAGGAATGAGGTTATTATATCTGTTTTGTGACAGTCTTTCCAGTTGTCTTTCAGATCCTTTGGCCCCTTCCTTTCTAACTACCTTCTTTTGTATTTACGTAAATAAAATTATCAGCTTAACCTAACTTGCTGTTAGAGGTTTTATGGTATTTGCATAACAAAAATGTATAGTAGAATCACAAAAGATAAAACATAAAGAATCAAAGCTCACATTCATTCAATTAGTACCAACCTGGTGGAATATTGATCCAGAAGCTTAGTCTGTGCATAACATCGTGGTAGTCTGAAGCTGAGGGGGGAATTTACCAGAGCAGGCATGGTATTCAGGTCTGAGACATCATCTGATATTCAATTCCTTCTCTTTCCCAAGGAAAGGTTATTTCTCTCCGTATTTTGCAGAGTGACATGGGCAGTGAAAAACTTCATTTTACCTTCCTCGGTGAATCTTTCCTTATCTCTGTGTTATACCTAGGTGCTGCAGTCTCTGGCCTAGTTTCTTTGACTCTTGTGAAGACATGTCCATGCATGAATGGTTTGTTCAGATTGATGTTTCTATAGGAGAATGAACACTGAAAAGTCCTGTTCTGACCTTTAACTGAAAACAGTCCAGACTTTAGTTCATTTGTAAAAGAAATAGTAGATGCCAAGCTAAGGTTTTGCCCAAGGGGCATAGTTTTTTCACTCCAGCATGGACAACCTTCCATATTCATTATAGGTCACAATGGTCTCCCTCCCACAGGCACAAAACAAAACAGAGAAATAGATGACAAAATGAAAACAGAGCCTTCTGAGACTCAGCTCCTCTAAGCCCCTGTTTAGCAGCTGAGAAGCAGAAGCTATACAGTTTGTCTTTCTTACCAAGGCCAAGCAGCTTGTGATAGATCTAAAACTGGGACTTAGGATCTAATTTTCCGACTTGTACTACATTATTGTCTTCTTGCTCTTCACTGTATGTGTAATTTCAAGTCAATTCAGAAGCATCGAAGCACTTTGTAAACTCAACTAACTTAAGCCTCAAGAACAGGAAACCCCTAGGACGCCTTCTTGTTTTCATCCCAGAGAAAGCATTCCCCCAAGTCCCTACAACTAACCCAGAGCCAGCACCTCTGCAGCACCTGGCCACAGGCTCTCCACACTGCCTTGCATCTTCTGCTTTTGTTTACATGTGTTTGTCTGCAAAAGTTTTAATGGAATAAGAGAAAATGAGTGCTTTAATTTCCCAATAAAATCTTGCCGTTGTGTGAGTCATTGTTTTCTTTTTTTACACTAGCGAGGGTAAAAACCTCTGGTTTTAATAACTAATACTGCTGAGTTCAATAAAAAGCACTTAATTCAATTTAACCCAAACCTTGATCAATGCCAGCTTCTCTTGGAATTTTATCTTTGTTTTAATTTGAGTCTTCTATGTTCAGAAAAATGAAAAGTCAAGAGGAAAGGAACAGAAGTCAATTAGGTGTAGGCTTGTTTCAGACAACAGACATGAAAATACAAAACTGACAGGTAACCTCCAAAAGCAAAATGTTTCTGCCCCATCAGATAATCTCTTTCTGACAGAATTAATGTTTTCATTAGCTCTGAATCAAGAAACTAAAGAATTCACAGCCACATTTGGGAAAATATTTTTAAATAAAATATTCCAAAACCAATTAGCATCAGATTTCTAAGCCAGAAGTATATTGACTTTAATGTGTTAATAATTGAAAGATACGCTACTGTAGAATTAGATTCAGAAAGCCTCAATCTGTTCAAATACTCAGCCAGCCAAACTCTGTGGTTAGAGCCTGGGAATGCATGAAGGGAGTGAAGCAGAATGAAGCAATCTTCAGCTCAGTTTCGATAAGCTTTTCTTAAAGAATCCTTTTGTTGCTGCAATAAAGTCTATTCCTGTATCTGAAACATGCACACTTTATAAGAATTTCCATACACTATTAACTAATACTTCTTTCTTAACTAGTACCTGAGAGTTCCTCCTATTATCCCATTAAGGATGAACCAGACTTTGCAAGGGTTGTGAAGAATTAAAAGAAAAAAAATCTCCATTTTGCTTCAATTATGTAGTGTTTCAGTGAAAAGCCTTTTAGAGCTGTTTGAAGGCTCATAAAAGAAAACCGAACACCAGCCCCAGTTTTGAATCTCCCCCAGAACAGGGTAACTGGCAGCCACATGGCTTACCATTGTCCAGAAGTATTACTTCAACAGTGGACCAAAGAGGCAAAGAAGTCAGTCTCTTGTAGAACTCTAAACTTCCGTTTCTTTAGCACCTGATTTTCTATACCTTTTCATCTCCAGATTTGACTGCACTGAAACTCACAGACTGTAAGACACTGATCTTGGAAGGAAAATTAGAACACATCAAAGTCAAAAATTCATCCACAAAATGATTCCATGGGCTAGTAATATTTTAAAATATATACTTTGGATAAAACACCAAAATAATTTTGTATGTTTCTCCAGTCATTTACTTTTGCAAGGCAAAGACTCTTAAAATGGCAATTATTGTCAATTATCATAACACTATAGACATTTTAATAAACAAAAATGTTAGGACATAATCTTGAAACCAAAATTAAATAAACTTAGTATATTTAACTTTGTTTTTATTTTGTCATGTCTACTCTTACCTGCTGAAAATTTCATCATAGATTGGGGTCTCTTATAGACCATTGTTTAGGAATTTTCAGTTCCTTTAACTCTTTCAGCTTACTGATACAAACTCTAACTTTCTAGATGATGAAGAGGGTGTAGAGAGAGCTTAGTTGGTAAAGTGCTTCCACTGTAAGCTTAAGAACCTGAAGAATCCACATTTTCAAAAATAAAAGTCTGAGAATGGTAGCACATGTGTCTAATTCTACCAATGGGGAAATGAAGACAAGTGGATCCCTGGGAGTCACTGGCCAGCCAGGCTACCAAACTTGGCAAATGATAGGCCAATGAAAGAACTGATCTCATGAAACAAGTTAGGGCTCGGGTAATAATAGCTCAGTAGATGAAGTTGTCAGGCAATCTGATCCCCAGAGCCTCGTAAGAGCTAGGCGTGGTGGTACTTGTCTGTAACCCAGATGCTGTGGAGGATGAAACGGGTGGCTATAATGAGCTTGCCGGCCAGCCAGCCTAGCCTACTTGGTAAATTTAAGGTTAGTAAGAAGGGCTGCCTCAAGAAAAGAGACAGACCTGGGAAAATATCTCTGTCAGCAAAGTACGTATTCACAAGCATAAGAATTTGCATTTATGTTTAAACATAAAACAAAGAAAACCAGCCTACAAATCACAATCCCAGAGAACCTAGACAACAATGAGGACCCTAAGAGAGATATACATGGATCTAATCTACATGGGTAGTAGAAAAACATGAGATCTCCTTAGTAAATTGAGAGCATGGGGACCTTGGAAGATGGTTGTAGGGGAGGGGGAGGCAGAGAGGGGAGCAAAGAAAAATGTAGAGCTCAATAAAAATCAATAAAAAGGGGAAAAAAGAATTTGCTTTTAATCCCCAGTATTCATGCAACAAAGCCAAGCATAGTGGTGCCTGTAAACCCAGTACAAGGGAGGTGGAGACAAGTCAATCATTGAGGCTCATTAGCTAGCCAGTCTAGCCTAATTAGTGAGATTCAACATCTAGAGAGGCTGTATCAGAAAACAAGGTAGATGGCTCTGAGGAAAGACACCTGAGGTTGACCTCTGACCATACACATATGAACACACATATGTACATACATCTGCACATACATGTACACATATGTAGTCATACATACATATACACAAAAACTGAGAAATGACACCCTAAGTTGACCACTGGACTCTATGCACATGGATACACACATGCATATGCACATTTATATGGTCTGCAAACACACAAATACATATGTGCACACACCACAAACAAACAAAAGAGAAATCAAAATGATCAATGGCAGAGCTTCTATCAAAACCCACTGAAGTCTGAGTATGCTATTTTTAGCCAATAACAGATTATTTCAGTTACTCAAGAAGCATGATTATGAAGAATTAACAAGAACTATCTCTTTACTAATTGTATAGTTAGAGGTTGGAGGTGTAGCTAAGTGTAGAATCCTTGCCTAGCATATACAAAGTCCTAGGTTTGAGATTCAGTTCCTCAAATACTATTAATAATGCCCAGTCAGGGAAGGGAGGTAGGTAGAGTTTTGGAGAAGAGCAACACCCCTAATTTAAAGATAAATTTAATGTACAGGGAAATACAAATCTTATGAGTTGTAGAGAAAGGTGAAATCACTTATAGGTGGAAACTTTGAGATGCACGTGAGGTTATATGTTTTTAATTTGAATTGAATCTTAAGGAGGAAAGTCAGTAAAAGCATCCCATTCATGGCCCAGAACTGTCTGAAAAAAGAAAGGTTTGGGAGCAATTTAGTGAATAATAATGTCAGTTTTAAAAGCTAACACTAATGCAGCTCAAATTTTAATGTATCTAAGTATCTCCTAAAAGTTATCATATCTCAGATTCTTGGGACCATCTCCAAAGCATTGGATTTAGCAGTGGGGCCTGAGAAATTCACTTCCCAGATGATGTTGATGCTGCTACACTGTGGACAACTCTGAACGGTACTGCAACATAAAATAATATTCAGATAAGAATACAGGATAGGCCAGGTGGTGATGGTGTATGCCTTTAATCCCAGTATTCAGGAGGCAGAAGCAGGTGGATGTCTGTGAGTTTGTGGCCAGCCTGGTCTACAGAGCGAGTTCCAAGACAGCTAGGGCTGTTACAAAGAGAAACCCTGACTCAAAAAAAAAAAAGAAAGAAAGAAAGAAAGAAAGAAAGAAAGAAAGAAAGAAAGAAAGAAAGAGAAAAAGAAAAAAGAATACAGGATAGCTGTTGTGATCTCTGTTGTGATAGACCCTTAGGCTCCTTAGAGACCCTTAGGTTTCTGTGGAACTGAAACTATTAGTCAAAATAGAAGTAGTTCAAAACTCAGGTCTTTAGAAATGGCATCCTTTACTTGAAGATGACATTGAATGACTTGTCTAGAGTAACAAACAAAAACATTATGCAATTATGTTAAGACCAAGAAGGAAACCAAGTGAATTGATTGGTTGAATAGTATTGAAATGAAATTTATGCACTAGCAATGCTGAAACATGCATGGGCAGTCTGTATATGGTGGTTCTGTTGAACTTGTCCATATTGGGTTTCATGGTCTAAGTTGTTGAGGATGACTGACCAGGTCTCTTCTTCAAGAGGGCACCAGATCTCATTACAGATGGTTGTGAGCTACCACGTGGTTGCTGGGAAATGAACTCAGGACCTTTGGAAGAGGAGGCAGTGCAGTGTTCTTAACCGCTGAGCCACCTCTCCAGCCTGAGTTCACTGGCTAACTCTCTGAAAATATTTTAGCAGAAAGCATTATGAAAGGGAAATAAAGCATACTAGGGAAAGAAAATGAACATGAAAACACCTGCTTAGAAATCTTTATCCTTCTTAGACACAATAACAGTGTTAAGAATGCACCTTATCATTAAGGTCACTTTAGTCTCTGCTTTTGAGAAACATTTTTAAGAACCTACTTCATAACAGACATTGTATTTACATGTATCTTGAAATGTACACACCTGACCTAATGTGTAATGAAGCCCGTTAAGTTCAGACTAATTTTCTAAGCAGAGGGAGACTTAATAGTAATAGAAAGAAATGTAGAAGGCAAAAGCACCATATTAAGAACCCCCTTCTAGGAATAGCTCCTCCTGATATACTGGTCCATGAACCCTCATCAGTAGTAATCTTTCCCCTGGATCATAAAGGTTTTATGCTATAAAATTCTACTAAAAAGCACATACCACCTGGGAAGAGAAAGAACTTAAAACTCTAGCAGTTTGATCACTTCCTTTCTTTGGACTTTAGTTTCCCCAATTGTAAAATAAATGTTTTTGACCAGATGATGATCTCTGTGATCCTCTCTAGCTATGAAAGTCTAGAACTCACTAGGCTTACATGCCAGGGAATGGAAGCAACTCATGGCTTGGTTTTCAAGGCTGTCTAGAAACAGAGGTTAAAGTCATAAGCAGCCTAAAGTACTTACAAAGATCAAACTCTCTCCTAACCCTTGAGTTACAAGGAAAGATTTAAACTTGCCTCCAAGTCTCATGTGCAAATAATTCCCTTAGAGCTCTTGGACAACCCTTGTCTAATAAAGATTAAACAAATAAATATAAAAAATGGTTCTATCCAGCATCCTAAGAGGCCAATTTGCAGTTAATGGTGGCGTTTAGGCCCTGAAAGGGTATTAACTTACAGAGTAGTAAAGTCTCCAAACACAGCCCACAGCTTTAAAAGATGCACAGGTGCCAAAATTAAGGGCCAAATTACCAATCTGTTTTAAATGATGGTCTGGGAATGCTCAATATGACAAGGGAAACGTATGACAAATAATATCTTCAATACAAAGAATGAGTTGTTTGAATTTATTAGAGGAAATGTGCTGCCTCTTGGGACTTCTTTTTTGCCCACTCCCCAAAGTGGTGATTTTTCAAAACAGACTTGAAGATACACCTAATGCAAAATGATTCTTTAAACATAAAATAAGGTCATTAAAAAAAAAAAAACTAAAACAGCTTCCATGTCAGCATTTTTAAAAACCCTTGGGAACTTAGAAATCTCAAGGAAATGCACATTCCATTAGTATCAAAACTAGGTGCTTCCATGATATTCTAAACACTGTATTGTTCAACATGTGCAAAAGCTTTAGCCCAGAATCAAGCCGGCTGCCTTTCTACTCACTGACAAGTTTAAAGAATTGCATTGGCAATCCTGCTGGATGACAGCAGAATGACTTCCTGTCAAGTAACCCCCATTCTGCAAGGTGACAGGAAATGGGTTTAAACACTGGTAATATCACTAATCAATTTGAAGGAGCACATGTTCCCAGGCTGCAATTGTGAAATTTGGTTGCAATGTGTTTGCTGCTTGCTGGGCCATGTGATTCAGCATAATGACAGATGAAAGGAAAGGTCAGATTTACTAAGTGTTGAAGAGGTGTCATCAAGAGCTGCATATTACTTCAAGATGTCCTCGGCATCAGAGGCATCTCAAATGGAAGACTGCATTTCTCTTGCAAAACCTTTCAATTTTCCAACAACCTTTTATGGGAACCCCTAAGCTTATTTCAACACCTAAAGAAATGACCTTTTTTTGATTCCTGAGTGAGCTTTTTCCTATTCCTGACTGAGACCAAATCATCTGGGTTAATGAATGGTCTTACCCTCACATGCTCTTATATTGGTCTTTAAAATAATTACATGTATATACTTTAAAGTTTTGACAAACCCATTCTTGTAAAGTTAAAATAGCCAGATTTTCTGAAAGTTCTTCCTAGTGCCTCTATCTTGAGGGGGTTTGCCACTTTTCAAGGGAAACAGAATTTAAAAAGAAAAGATTTATTCATTCTTACACTACAGAAGGTGTGAGAGAATGTAACTTTCTTTTTATTATATAGTAAGGCCCTAAGGACTCCCCCTAAAGTCCCCTAGCCTTAAAGACTCATAACTTTAATCATAACTTTTCTGTGTTTATCTACTGAACACTTATTATATTTAAGAATTGTCCCAAGCAATTACAACAGTAAGAAGATATGGTCTCTCATCTCTTATAGACATTGAATTAAATAATCAAACAATTCATAAATTAAACAACAAAAATATTACAATATTCAGCCAAGTTCATTTACTGAGAATTAGCAAATAAATATAGGAAATTATAAAAATATTCTCAGGTGTAAAAAGAAATATGTCATAGAATACTAGTCATCCAGTTTTCTTTTACTCTGTATTCCACTGCATTGATGCAAGCCTTTCCTGGATATTCTATTTCCAAGGTGGTCGTTGGCAGGTTCTCAAAGCCAGGGCTTTCCAAGTGTTAAACAACCTATTGCAACAATAATATGCTTACTCTTCACTGAGATATAGCTGAATGAAAAGCAAGGTGTCATATCCGTGCATTCGTGTTTTGTGGAAAGGGTTGCTCCCTTGAGGTACACATCATAGAGAAGGTCGCCTAAGCTCTGCTAGTGAGTGAAGACAGAAGTGCCCCCTTTCATGATCACTTTTCAGAAAGAAAAGGAAGTATATCTGGGGAGAGGTTAAAGAAAGGCATGATTTTCTAGAATCACTTTTAACATTTGTTTTAAGTACTGCTTTAAAATGATAATCTGGGCTGGGTGATGTGGACACACACCTTTAATTCCAGCACTTGGAAGGCAGAGGCAGATGGATCTCTGTGAATTCAGGACCAGCCTGGTCTACAGAGTGAGTTCCAGGACAATCAGGGCTATCACACAGAGAAACATTGTCTTGAAAAACCAAACTAATCAATAGACTGATAGGTAGGTAGGTAGGTAGATAGATAGATAGATAGATAGATAGATAGATAGATAGATAGATAGATAGATAGATAGATAGAGTCTATAGGGACAGATAAATAGACAGACAAATACATAAATGAATGAATGAATAAAATCATAATATCAAAAGTTTTAAGGGCCAGGAAGTACAAAAACTATGAAAATGGCCTGGCAAAGGACAACACACTCAGCTATCACACAAGATGATTCATGACTTTAAGAGTACAGTCCAGGCCTTCTTTATCAATGTTTCAAAATTCAGAGATGCCTGATGCCTCCACTGAAAGCTCAACAGTTTCCTGCAAACCTTAAACCTTCCTCCCATAAATACAACTCATCTCGCAGCTTATATTTCTGTCTCCACAAGGGAAACACAAACTGTCTTCAGTACTTAATCTAGAAACTATGAACCTACTCAGTATTTACTGAATACAATACTGAATATATAAGTAAGGTAGGCAATAGCATCAGGCTACACTTATGAACATCAGTAGTAAGAATTCATTAAGTTCTCATTTTTATTATTGTGTTAATCCTAATTATACTGTAAGATAACTAATACTGTTCTCATTTCACAGGTAAGAGATAGGAAAGCCCAGAGATATAAAATAACCCACTGAACGTTAGTCAACTAATGAAAGACAGAGCAAAGATTTAAACCCAGGTCTGACTCACTTAAAATCCCCTGCTCCTGCTTATCAGATTTATTGCTTCCTTGAGGTTTTAGATAAAATAAATACTTTCTCATGACACAGTCATACTCTGAATTTAATTAAGACACTTGAAGAAAAAATGTTAAATAAAAATACATAAGTATAGTATTGTAAATAAAAAGAGAATACATGGTGTAAGGTGTTTTAATTAAATGGCTAAGTGATGTGGTATTTGCTGTTGTCTCTGTGTGTGTGTGTGTGTGTGTGTGTGTGTGTGTGTGTGTGTGTGTGTGTGTGTGCTTAGACAGGGCTTCTCTGTGTAGCCCAGGTTGTCCTGGAACTAGCTCTATAGCTTAGGCTGGCCTTAACTCACAGAGATCCACCTGCCTCTGCCTCCAAGTGCTAGGATTAAAATGTGTGCCACCACTGCCAGGCAAATGTTTTATGATGTGAATTTCTTTACAACTTTTTTGCCACTTTCCTTTAAGTAATGACTTTGTCTTCAGGTTTAGCCCTTAATAGTGGCAGGGTGACTCTAGCAGTTCTAGGTAGCGCCTCTTCTACTGCTTGTATATGCTGAAAAGGAACTTTTTGTTCTAATGCATGTGTTCAAAAGTATAGAAAAATTTCCCAGAAGCCCCATAGAAGTCTTCTAAATTTACTTCTTTAGCCATTCCTAAACAAATTACTGGTAAATATATTAAAATTAATTAGCACTGACTGAGTACTCATGATCTACCTACATATGACTAAAAAGAAGTTAGGAGCCCTGAAACACATAATAAGACAACAAATGTTTCCTTCTGGTGCAAGGGAATCTCTCAGAATCTACATGGATGACCCCAGCTAAGACTCCCAGCAATTATGCCTATCTAACCCGAACTGGCCATCTCCTATGGCCAAGAAAGGCCTCTAGTGAAGGGATTGTGACACCAACCCAGCCACATAACTTTAGACCTAGTCTGTCCTGTCTAAGGGATTTGCTGAGGTAAGGGTGGCCTAGAGATTGAGGGAGTGACCAACTAATAACTTGTCTAGCCTAAGGCCAATACCAAGAGAGTCAGCCCACCCCTGACACTGCCTGGAGCACAAGGACCCATAGGCTAGATGACCCAGAGACCTAGGATAAAACCAAACATGACTGGAGAAAAAATATTAATGTAATAATGCCTAACAATATTCTGCTATACTCATCCATTGGTCCCTAGCCCAACTGTCATCAGACAGGCTTTATTCAGCAACTGATGGAAACAGAAAAAGAGACCCTCAGCCAGACATTAGGATGAGCTCAGGGAATCCTGCTGAAGAGAGGGAGGAAGGATTGTTGACCCAGAGGGTTCAACAACACCACAAGAAAACCCAAAAAACAACTATCCTGGCCTCATAGGCACTCACAGAGTCTGAACTGACAACTAGGGAGCCTGCATAGATGATCTAGGACCTCTGCATATATGGGACAGTAGCTTGGTCTTCTTGGCAGACTCCTAATAGTGGGAGCAGGGACTGTCTCTGACTCTTTTGCTGGCATTTGGGTCACCATGGCCAGCCATAAAGCAAGGGGTGGTGCTTAGTCTTACTACAACTTGATATGCCATATTTTATTGATATCAATGGGATGTCTGCCATTTTTTAACAGAAATGGAGGAGGAATAGATGGAAAAGGGAGCATGGGGGTTTCTGGAAGAATAGGGGAGAAGAAAGAGGGAAACTGTGGTCCAGATGTAAATTTAATTAATTCTAAAAAAAACTTAGCAACCACCACAAGACCTAAAACACAAAGATTAATATCACTGATAAATGAGAAATATTGCTATCATTCTGAAATGATAGGATAATAAAGGCAACCTCTGTGATACATCCTCCAAATCTATAACTCTAGTCTGAACACAAGAAAACACAAGACAACCCCAAATTTGAGAGACATTTCTCAAAAGATTTCACTAGTAATCTTCAAAATTGTCAAGATCATGAAAGAAGGGAAGACTAAAAGAATCATAAGGTATTGGAATATACTAATAAGACATGACAAATCCAGTGGCTTATCCTGTATATGATTCTGGACCACAAGGGGACACTGGTTAAAACAACAACAAAAAACCTTGGATAATCTAAATAAAATCTCTTTTCCTGTCTCATGAATCACTTTCTACATCTAAAATAAAAACCCCAATGATAGCTTATGCTGGAGAGGATATGGAGTAAAGGGAACACTCATCCATTGCTGGTGGGAATGCAAACTTGTGCAACCACTTTGGAAATCAATGAGGTGGTTTCTCAGAAAATTGGGAGCCAACCTACCTCAGGATCCATCAATACCACTCTTGGGAATATACCCAAAAGATGCTCAATCATACTAAAAAGCATTTGTTCAACTATGTTCATAGCAGCATTATTTGTAATAGCCAGAACCTGGAAACAACCTAGATGCCCCTCAATGGAAGAATGAATAAAGAAAGTGTGGCACATCTACACATTAGAGTACTACTCATTGGTAAAAAAAAAAAAAAAAAAAAAAACAATGACATCTTGAATGTTGCATGAAAATGGATGGAATTAGAAAACACTATCCTGAGTGAGATAGCCCAGACCCCAAAATATGAATATGGTATGTACTCACTCATTAGTGGATTCTAGCCATAAATAAAGAACATTGAGCCTATAGTTCATGATCCTAGAGAAGCTAAGTAATAAGGTGAACCCAAAGAAAACATACATAGATTCACCTGGAATTTGGAAGCAGAAAAGATTGCCTGACAAAATTTGGAAGCAGGGGACTGGGGGTAGAAGGAAGGGGAGAAGGGGAAGAAGAGGGAAAAAGGGAAGGGTTTGGGAGAGCTTGAGGGAATGGGATGGTTGAGATGGAGGAAGAACAGATATGAGAGCAAGGAAAGAGATAACTTGATTGAGGGAGCAATTTTGGGGTTAGCAAGAAACATGGCTCTAGAAAAATTCCCAGGAATCCACAAGGTTGACCCCAGATAAGACCCTAAGCAATAGAGAGGGTGCCTGAACTGGCCTTGCCCTGTAGTCAGACTGATGATTATGTTAAATATCACCATAGGATCCTCACCCAACAACAAATGGAAACAGAGACAGAGACCCACATCGGAGCACTGGACTGAACTCACAAGGTCCAGCTGAAGAGTGGAAAGAGGGAGAGTATGAGCAAGGAAGTCAAGACCATGAGGGGCTCACCCACTGAGACAATGTGCCTGAGCTAATGGGAGCTCACCAACTCCAACTGGACTAGGAATGAATGAGCATGGGATCAAACTAGTCCCTCTGAATGTGGCTTACAGTTGGAGCAGACTGAGGGGCTGAGGGGCCAATGACAATGGCCCTGGGATTTGTCTCTACTGCATGTACTGGCTTTTTGGGATCCTATTCTCTTTGGATGTATACCTTGCTCAACCTGGATGTAGTGGGGAGGGCCTTGGACTTCCCACAGGGCAGGGTGCCTTGCCCTCTCTTAAAATTGGAGGGGGGTTGGGAGAGGGTGTATGAAGGGAGTGGGAGGGAAGTGGGAGGAGGGGAGGAAATGGGAATTTGGATTGGTATGTTTTCAAAGTAATAAAATAATAATAATAATAATAATAATAAATAAAACATGCCAAGCTGCTTTTATGAGTGAATGTTTGACTTTCCAAATTCATAGGACTCTTAGAATAATTAATTAACTAAAATAGTTTATGTAAAATTATTTTGCGAAGTCCTACACAGACAAACATAGTAGTGTATTCCTGTAATCCTAGAAAATCTTGAGTTTAAGGTCAATCTCATAGCATTATTAGTATAAGATAGAGTTGGGCTTAAGATAAGATAGGCTTATGATTAATTTTATACTAGTTTATATTTTTATCAGAAATGTTCATTATTACACATCTTAATCAATATTTTGTCTTCTATATTCACATCCATTCTCTTTTGTTCTGTTACTATTTTAACATGTATATACAATTAATATATATTATACAATAGTTATATTATAATAATATATGGTATAACAAAATACACATCATATAATATAAATATGCAATTATATTAATAAATAAAATATACTATGTATGTACATACTGTAAAATAGGAAGAAAACAATTGTATTAGGTTAAATCTGCACTAATTTCCTTCACTATCTCTATACAGATATATAAAAAAATTTACTTGTATGCATGTCAACTTGCATGAGTATATGTGTACCACATGTGTACAGGAGTCCATGGAGGCCAGAATTGGGCATTAGTCCCCTGAAATTGTAATTATAAGCAGTTGTGATCTATCATATGGGTGCTGGGAAATGAAAACAGATCCTCTTCAAGAGCAATAAGCACTCATAAGTGCTCCCCTTCCAAACAATATAGACTCTTTCCATAACTCTTGGCTACCCATATGATGAGACCTTACTACTGAAGACACTACACACTTTGATTTTAAGACAAAAAAAAAAAATCAAGAACAGAGCAGAAACTTCTTCGGCACTGGGAGTTTTCATAATACTGGAAGGTGTATACAGACTGATGGTGAGGGGTTCAGGGAGTGAGGGGCATCAACAGTCTTACCCAGCATTAAACCCTATGAAAACTGCAATACAACCTGTCATAGAGGGTGTGTCCATTTGTGCAAAGTGGCTCAGCTGTTATAGAGGTAACCAACTACTTACTGTTATATTTGAAACCTACTCCACAGTAGGGAATAAATGCCTAGTGCTGGGGAATAGGCTTTGTGCACTGTAAATATGAATTACTCTGATTGGTTAATAGAGAGCTGACTGGCCCATAGCTGGGCAGGAAGAGACTGGGCAGGAGAACCAGAATAGTCGGACACTAGGAAGAAAAATGACAGAGTCTTGAAAGATTCCATGAAATGCAGAGCAA
This sequence comes from Ondatra zibethicus, assembly GCA_004026605.1. NCBI lineage: Eukaryota > Metazoa > Chordata > Mammalia > Rodentia > Cricetidae > Ondatra > Ondatra zibethicus. The sequence continues at coordinate 18,225 of PVIU01025603.1, forward strand.
GCAGGATGAGAAGCATGTAGCAGAAGTAAATGAGTCTCAGGCAGCACATAGATTAATAAAACCGGGTTAATTTAAAATGTAAGAGCTAGTTAGTAACAAGCCTGAGCTATTGGCCAAGCATTTATAATTAATAATAATAAGCCTCTGTGTGGTTATTTGGGAACTGTTTCATTAGGACAGAAAGGTCCACCTATAGCCTAGGACTGTAAATCAGGTAAAAAAAAATGCCTGGGAACGACATAGTTCCTGGCCAAGGGTGTCGCAATTGTTTAGTTAAATTGGCACAGTGTCAAACTGCCTTCTAAATATCCGTATTTATACCCATAGACAAACATTATTCTCAGTCTTAATCAGAAAAGCCTTCCATTGAAGTGAATGGAGGTGAACACGGAGACTCATGGCTATCCAAAATGTTGAGGATACGCAACAGTTGAGGACCCAGCCTTAAAGAAGACAATACCTCCCCTTATAAGGTTCAAGGAACATCATGAAAGAGGGAATAAAGAATGTAGGAGCTAGAGGACTGGGAGAAATATTGGGAACTATTACTAAGGGTATGGTACAGCCAGTGCTGTGCTCTCATATTATCTCACAGCAGATGTGGCTGGATGCCTGTATTGGGACCTCACAAGACAGTGCCAACAGTAAATCAGTGACTGTAGAGAGACCAATAGGATCCTACCTCTCCTATCTGAACTACTGACCACTGATAGATTCTAGGAAATGAGAAGTTATCATCTTCAGTTTTGTACTCACCAGCAAGCCCACCAGGATCCAAGAGATAATTCCAAACCCAGGGTCCCACAGGTGATGCCCTTTAAGCTCAGTGACTCATAAAACAAAGCATAAAAGGCATAGATGCAGGAAAAGAGGTTTATAGAAAAAGGAGACTGGCTTAGGTGAAGAGGAGATAAGAGAGGCTGTGAGATCAGTCAAAACACATTATATGTATTATGAAATTGTCAAATAACATTTTAACTAATAAAAGTGTCTACCTACTTGAAACAGAGAAGGTACTGACAAACCAAAGATAGGATTCCAGCCAAACCCAGATCAGTGAAAAATGAATTTTTAAACCTCACTCCCAGGAACATCAACTCAACTCATCATTGCTATATTACCAAGAAGTCACTTGAGCACCTACAGGCAACTCAACCAACAATATAATAACTCATTTAAAGCTACACCATAGACAACATGTGGGAAGCTACATAACCTAATAATTCTGCTCGAGTCAGTTATTACTCTTAGATTACACTGGAGGGGAGAAAAGCCATATGAGCTCTCTAATTCTCTGCCTTTTATCCATGAGGAAATTCTAACAGATCTGGTTTCATTAGGAACCTGTAGGCGACCAGAAGTCTCTAATTCAAAACAACAAAGGTCATGTCTAGTTCCCCCCCACAAAAAAATAAAGAAGAGCTACATGACAACAAGTTGTAGATAGCATAATAAGTAGGTCAGCAGAGCTGGACCTGATGGTCTAGTCCTGCAATCCCTTCCCTTGGAAGGCTGAGGCCACAGGGAAAATTCAGGGGCTGCCTGGGATATTGAGTGAGTTTAAAATCAGCCTAGGAAACTTAGCAAAGATTTATATCAAAATAAAGTAACAAAAAGGGTTGAGGACATATTCCAGTGTGAGGATCCTTGCCCAACGCAATTACCAGTATATCAAATGGAGAAAGGGAGGGAGGAAGGGAAGAAGGGAAGAGGAGAGGGGAAAATAAAAGAAGGAAGAAAAGGAGAAATAAAGGGAAAGTAAAGGAAGAAAGAAAGGAAGGAAGAAAGAAAGGAGCCACTATAGACTATCTGGTGTAGGAGGGTCCTTCTGTATTTGGGTTGCTTTTATTGATTAATAAAGAAACTGCCTTGGCCTTTTGATAGGGCAGGACTTAGATAAACAGGGAAAAGAGAACAGGATACTGGTGAGGGGACAGAGTTAGAGAGAGCCACCCGCCATAAAGCACCCAGATCAGACACACTAAATCTTTCCCGGTAAGCCACGACTAATGACAACACACAGATTATTAGAAATGGGTTAAACAAATATATGAGAGTTAGCCAATAAGAGGCTAGAGCTAATTGACCAGGCAATATTTCAATAAATACAGTTTCTATGTAATTATTTCAAGTAAGCACCGGGAGCCGGGCAGGACAGAACAAGGGGCCCTGTGCCGGGAACCAGGTGCCGGGAGCCCACGTGCCTCTTACTACAGATTGGCGCCCGGGGCACTGGGCCGCGGGAGCCGGGCGGTCGCAGGGACCAAAAACAAGCCCACACACCTCTTGCAACAATTGGCGCCCAACGTCCAATATGATGAGAAAGAACAAACTATTGAAAAAAATCAATGAAAAAAATTAATAAAAAATAATGAAAATTTCAAACACCTGTGGGACAACATCAATCATATGATATATTATAAAAGGAGAGCAGAGAGAAAATTGTAGGAAAAAAAACCATAGTTTTCCTGGTGTCATCACCCCCTCTGACTCTTACAATCCTTCTTCCTCCTCTTTTAAATAGCTCCCTGAGCCCCCGGGATGATAAAGAAAGCCTTTTAGAACTGAGTGTTCCAATGTCTCTCATTCTCTGCACATTGTCCAGTAGTGATACTGGATACTAACAAGGGGGAACAATTCATCAAAAAGATAAAGCAATTGTTAGTATTTATGCACTAAATCTTGGCGATCTAAATTTAATATGACAAGCACTAAAAAGCATAAAGTGTCACGTGATCCATACATAACACATTGCTCCTCTGTCCTGGGTGTGTTTTTAAAACCCATTCTACCTCAGTTCTCTTTTCCACTGTTCCATATGGTCTCTGGGGCACCTTCATCTTGAGACTATAGCCCATCTCACCTACCTGTTTTGCATCCACACAGTCTCTTCCTCTCCAGTTAGCTGTCCTATTCTGTGGAAACCCGTGCTATCCTAACCACCCTTGGCTCAAAGTTCCATTCCTCCTCTACCTCAGCCTTGGTTCACCACCACACAGCTTTTCTCTCTGTGGTAGGTCCCCGAGTGAGTTTTCCCAGCCCACCTCACCTCCTATTCTATTCCAAACTGTTCTTTTCACCCCTTGTTAGTAATCCCACCCCACTTTTTCTCCTCATTCTTATGATTCCCATGAGTGTTCTATCCCCACCCCCACCCACCCCACTTCTAGTGCCTCCACATGTCTGTTCTGCCCAGGACCCACTCAAAACAGCCATTAAACAAAGCTGCTATGAACCTAGACCAGACGGGTAACTGTGAGGACACCTCATTCCTGTACATGGCTTCCCATCTTGGGCATCACACACCTGAGACACTGTACTGACTAGTGTTTTAATACAAACTAGAGTCATGGAAGTGGAGGGAACCTCAGTTGAGAAAATGACTCCATAAGACTGGACTCTTGGCAAGCATGCAGGGCATTTTAATTAGTGATTAATGTGTGCAGCCCATTATGGGTGGTGCAATTCCTGGACTGGTGGTCCTGAGATATATATACATACATGCGGGCTGAGCAAGCCACAGGGAGCAAGTCACTTAAGATGCACTTCTCCATGACCTTTGCATCAGCACCTGCCTCCAGGTTCCTGCCCTGCTTGAGTTCCTGTCCTGACTTCCTCCAGTGATGAACACTGATGTGGAAGTGTAAGCCAAATAAATCCTTTCCTCCTCAAGTTGCTTTGTTCATGGTGTTTCATCATAGCAATAGAAACCCTAACTAAGATAAAGATACCTACAAGATATCTAGCCTGACATCTTGCTGTGGAATTTAAATCTCGCGGGCTAAAGTTTCAAACCAAAAGACAAACAAGAGCCTAAATCCATACACTCAAGGTAATTTATGTGTTACTACAGAGAAACTTGCATGTCTATATTTATTGCTGTTCTATTCACAATCCCTGGAAAATGGAATAAACTTAGATGTCCCTTAACAGATGGATGGGTAAAAAAAAAAAAGTTATAATATACAAAGTGAAATCTCACTAAGCTATAAAGAAAAATATAATCACAAAATTCAAAGACAAATGGATAGAACTGGAGAAAATACCAAGTAAAATAATTCAACCCATTAAAGACAAATGCTGCAAGTTGTCACTCGTAAGTAGATCCCAGCTTCAAATCTTCTGTTTTGTGTGTTTAACTTAGAGTACAAGTGGAAGCCAGAAAAGAACCTCTGAAATGGGGGTTAAGGGAGGGAAAATATTAGATTATAAGCAAAATTAAGGTAGAGAAGCAAAATACTGGGGATGGAGAAGCCTAAACAGCAAGGGGAGCAAGAACATGAGCAGGCCGGGGGTGGGGGCAACCCAAAAGAAGAATATATGAAAGAAATGCATAAGCCTGTTATCTCACAATCCACTACAAGTATGACTCGAGGTATGGTAGAACACGTGTGACCGGAAGAAGAGGGCAGATCATGAGGGTCTAACTATTATGCTGGGATAGATTGGAGAGGTGGAGTAAAGGAAGGTTAATAGATGATTAACCAAAATTAAGGATGTATGGAAAACTCTTTTGAAAGCATACTATTCAGTAAACTAATTTTAAAATATAACTTTAAGATACAATTTAAAAGAAATTACCCTGCATGAGTGGACTTACAGGAGACAGAGGGTATAAATGAAAATCTCATAGTACAAGGCATGTGCTACCTTCCTAAAAGCTCTTGATCAAGGAGGTTCCAGTGGTCTCCAGAAAACATAGGCAATTGCCATTACCCTTGGCCATCCACCACAAATATATGGTAAGACCTAGCTACAAAAGTGCACATTTTGCCTGAAGACATAGAAAAATCAATCTCAAACTGACTGCAAAACTTCTTCCCTCCTGGCTATCGTTTTCAGTGTCGGGCTGTCCTATGAAGGCTGCTGGGGTGGAGAGGAAGACATCAATGGTCTTACAAAGCCCTGAACCTTAGCATTGTCTTGTCTTCCATTCTGACAAGACTCCCAAAATAGCAGCCTCTTTTTTTTTCCATACATTGTTTTGTTTTATTTTTTCCATTCAAGAACATAATTAAAGAAATAAATTTTTTACCTTTCTTCCCCTTCTCCAGGTCCCCTCCCACTACCCCCCCACCCCTCCTCCCTCTCCCTTCTTCCTTGAAAGAGGGCATGGTGCCCTGCCCTGTTGGAAGTCCAAGGCCCACCCCCATCCCTCCTGGCCTAGGAAGGAGTGCATTCAAAAAGACTCGGTTCTCAAAAAGATAATACATGCAGAAGAGATAGGTCCTGGTGTCATTGTTGATGGGTTC
>PVIU01025604.1:0-23424 GCA_004026605.1 Ondatra zibethicus
AAAAAATCAAAACAAAACAAAAAACAGGTACTGCATAAGGCATGGTGGCACACACCTTTAATCTCAACAATAAGGAGACTGAGACAGGTGGATCTCTGAGTGTGAGACCAGCCTGGTTCGTGTATCAAGCTCCTGGCCAACCAGCGCTACATAATGAGACTCTGTCTCAAATAAAATAAAATAAAGTCAGGCTTGATGGTACACTTTTGTAAACCCGGAGATGGGGAAGTGCACAGAGTACATCTCTGAAGCCAGTCAGCTTGCCTGCTTGGGAAGCTTCATGGCAGTGGTAGACGTTGTCCTAGAACAAAACCATGCCCACGGTAGACAGCTGCATAAACGCACATGTCCCCCAAAGGAGTGTGTTGATAGCGTTGTTTCACATTTAGCTTCTCATTGCCTGCTATCCTCACCTGTCATCTCATCTATAATGCCTTCCTCTGGCTCCAAGATATATTTGCAGCATTATTCTAGAGAAGTTGCTCTCTCATTACTCTTTCTTTATTTAAATTCTTGTTCATTACAAATGTAGCATCCATGGATACCATAGTTCACCTACAGACACAGAAAGAGTAAGATTTTAATGCCCACACCATGAAAACTGGGTTTATCATTAGCATATGACCACAAATTTTTGAGATTTTAAAGCTGTTGTGATTTAAAACCTTTTAATTTCTTCATCTCAAATTTCTTAAAGTACAATTATAACTTCTGGGTAATGATTCAATATGTCTCTTGACAGTTTCTAGAAATGTCATCCAAATTATTAATGTTAAGTATATTATTGCTGAAAGAAAAGCTAAGAATATATTGAACACAAAGTTCCTGATATTCTAAATAATATGGCATAGACTATACTTCAAAATTGCTTTTGGAATCAGAATGGGAAAATAGTTATTCAGAAACTCTTGCAGTAGTGTATTACAGTTACTGACCATATTTCATGTTCCTATCAACTATTCCCACATGTTCTGATCATTTAGACATATCAAGTAAAAGATGATTCATACTAAAAAACATTCAGAGTCTACTTAGACTCACACAACATGAAATGCTCCTAAAGTAGCCCTGGTAGAAAACAGAGGCCTGAGGACTGTGAGCGAAGACAGCATGGGAACACTCAGTGGGCCTGTGTGGATCAGAGTTTGAGAGCAACAATAATTAATTACGGTCACACTGTACTATCAAAGCCAGTCAGAGAGGTGGTATTAGATACCTGAGATTCAGCACATAAATGAAACTTTAAAAAATAGGTAAATAGGTGGCAAACTATAGTAATACTACTAGCATAATTATAATTTAGAAGGGAAGCAGCAAAACACTCAATAAAGGCTCAAATATAAAAACACAGGAATTTACCTATAGAGTTAGTCTAGCAAAAACACTGGAGAATTTGGGAACCTCAGATTTATGCTTTTGTGAATAGCTGTGGATAGTTTGTATATGTTAATAGAAATATAGTCATGAGGCACTAAATAAAATATTTTATAGCAAATGCTTTTCTAATTTCCTGTGTGGGGGGGTGTTCATAATAAATTTGCATATATTTGCATGAATATAGAAGCCAAAGGAGGACACTGGTGCTTTCTATTACTCTGTATTTCATTCCTTTGAGGCAGGGTCTCTCTCTGGGCCTGGAGCTCATGTATTTTGTTGTTGTTTGGTTTGGTTTGTTTCTAGCAAACCAACAGTCAGCAATCTCAGTAACCATCCAGTAATCATCCTCAATTCTGGGGCCACATGTCATGAGATATATCAAACCTGGCTTTTTATGTGGATTCTGGGATATTATTCAGGTTGCCCACATAGTTCTACAACAACCTCTCATAATGCCTAAGTCCAGATAATAGCATCTAAATAAATGAAGTATATTTTCATTAAAAGAGCCTCAAGTTTTATTTACTCCTATAGATGAATGTGTTTCTCCCACTTTTGGGTTACAATAATTATATTTTTTCAAAAGCCTAAAACTCAGGTGAATCTAAATCTTTGATGGATTTCAAAAGATTGATGATAGACCAAAGGTGGGGCTATAGTTATACAAATAATTCTCTCTAAAAGGACTCAAAACCAATAAGACAAAATAAGGTAACATGTATATTATTGCTTTTGGATTAATCACCATTATCACAAGCATCTCAATTAGTATTTTATTTATTTATTTTTAAAAAGTTATTTTGAGACAAGGTCTCACATATCTCAGGTTAGCCTTCAACTTGCTATGAAACAGGGGATGACCTTGAATTTCTGATTCTTCTGAGTCCTGGGAATGCTGAGGTTATAGGCGTGCACTACTGTGCTCAGTTTATGCAGTACTGGGGCCCAGTCCAGAGCTTCAGTACCTGCTAAACAGTACTCTGCCATTTGAACCACATCCCCACCCAATAAATGCAGTTTTCATATTAAGTCAGGTAGGTATTTCAGTTTATTTTCACTTATGAAAGAGGTAGTTTTTATTACTACATCTTCATGATAATTACAATACAGTAGACCCTGTAAATGAACTTGTTTATGGATTAAAATATGCTTTTGATAATGGTTTTTGCTAGTGTTTAAATGCTAAAGAGAAACATAGTTAAGATATATTAGATAATATGGTCCTAATAAATGGAGTGAACTTTTATTAAATGTGCCTCGAGTTTTAATTAGTACTTATTTATGGAGGCTTGTTTTATGTTTCATAAATTAGTTTTAATAAAGTTCATTTTCTTTCCAAAATGTTGTATAATTTATAATTTTCAAGATTCTGCCTCAAATATCTTTCTTCTTGTAATCGTTTGAAATTAATATATAAAACCAATACTTTATAATGGTGCACTGGTCTAAAAGGTTATCCCTGAAGTTCTCTCAAAAGCTTTCTATCTTATTGAGGAAATAAAGCAATTAATAATCAGATGTTAAAACAAATGAATCCTTCATTTCTACATTGATCGGAGAAGCAGGTTTTCTATGTTGTATATCCAGTGTGTCCTCAATAGAAGACTAACATTTTTCTTCATCAAGTCTTCTTTTCTCCTCTTTTCCAGAAATTGAGAGGGGAAAGTAATATGTGGATTTACAATAGTGATTCTTCTACTATCATCAGTCACCAAAATCTCATTTTAGAATGTTTCCAGGAAAGATAGTTCAATGAAGTCGTCGAAGCTGACAATGTGACTTTGGATTCTCTTTGGTTTGTTTAAGCACAAACCAGATTGTCAATAAAAACTCACTGCTCTTGATCAGGAGAGTAAATTTCTACCCAGGCTCATGCAGGCAACCTGTGTTGGTTGTTTTTACATCAGCTTGACATAAGCTAAAGTTGTCTGAAGGAAGGGGGGATCTCACTTGAGAAAATCCCTCCATAACTGGGTTTTGAGCAAGTCTGTGGGGAATTTTATTTATTTTAGTGATTGATATTGGAAGACCCAGCCCATTGTGGGAGGGACCACCACTGGGATGGTGGTCCTGGGTTCTATAAGAAAACAGGATGAGCAAGTCATGATGAACAAGCCAGTAAAATGTATCCCTCTATGGCCTCTGTATCATCTCCTGCCTCCAGGTCCAAACCCACTTTTAATCCCTGCCTATAATCCCAGCACTCTGAATGTAGAGGCTGCCATATCAATTGAAGGATATCCTGTAATATTTAATAATTTAATAGCATGCCAGAGCTACTCTAGACCTGTTGTTAAGAATAACCACTGTCCTTCAGCATCATAAATTATTTTCTGTCTGTTGTCTCATGACACATTCTAAGAATTCATGAAAATGGCAACTTTGATCACATGGCTTTTACCAAAATCCAATGCCATGTCTTAATTATACTTTCTGCTTACTAGTACTAGTTGATATGTAGGAGATGTCTCATGTGGTAAATATCAATTTATTTTTGGAGTCTGTAATTGTTAAGTTTTGCAATCAGGAGAATAATGCTGAATTACTTTCCTTAGTTTTTTTCTGTATGTAGAGGGGTATGTGTATAGAGGGTAGATGTGAACATGCATGTGTGCAAGGATGCCCCCTTCCCACAAGTGTGTGAACGCTACTGCAGAGGCCAGAGGAAGATGTCAGCTACACTGCTCTCTTACTTGATTCTTCATTGCTCCGTTCTGGACCTGGACCTCACTGGTTTAAGGCTGGACTAGCTGGCAGTGTGCTCTCTAGATCCCACATTTCCCTGCAGCCCTCTCACATTGGAGGGCCGAGGTCACAGATGCACACCACACCTGATTTTTCCCATGGTTCTCAGTTCCTCCTGCTTGAACAAAGGCCCTCTTGTCCTCTATGTCACTTACCCAGGGACATTTTTTCTCATTATATTCTCTGATGGAAATTCTACTCACAATACTGCCCATGTCCATAGAACTTGTGACACCTTCCTTATAGGCGATAATTCACATCATTGGCATTATGCTTGGCCATATGACTTCCTTTGCCCACTTGATTCTGACTAGAAACAGGGCAAGCCATGTTTAAGTACCATATCAGGGAAAAAGACATTATAGGCTGGGCCACTTGATGCCAACAGGTCTTTTAGCCTGGAATCAAGTATAGAGGAAATGTGTTGGCCTAGGATAAGGCACACTCTTGTTTAACCCGTAACAGCTATGAGAGTATAGGTTCTCAGGTTGTTTGGAGGGTACTAAGACTGGGTAAGGGGAGAATTAAGACATGTTTCACAGAAGTTTTGTAGAAGATTTTATCTAGAAAGATTTATATTTCTGTCCTCTACTCTTGTCTCTTCATTTTAACTTCCTGACCAGTAATTCTGCTAAATAATGCTGGCCCAAGGACCTAGTCATAGATCAAAAATGTATTTTGTTTGCTTATTTCATGAGCTGGCCTGTTCCCATTGAAGTTTAATGTTCAAAATAATTTTAAGAAGCCAGATTTGTAAGCTAAATTGCCAATTTAAACTGTTTTATATTGCTCTGGAAAAAAAGATTCTGAAAGACTAAGGGTTGTGTTTGGATTCAAGCGTCACCCCAGCCCCCTGGCATCCATATATCCAAGGAGTCTGGAATGTTTGGTGGGAAGCTTCATTCCAAAGCCTTAGAGTTGCTGCAGTCCAGACTCCACCTCTGAGAAAGCCTGTTAAAGAGTGACCAAGACCACTCCCACAGGCCATTTAAACTGCCCCCCACAGAGAACAAACAGGTGGTCTTCTTGGTCTCCCTTTCTGTTCTCCTTGGTTTCCTGGTCTTTCACCCTGGAGGCCTCAAGGGCCACCGAGAGTGCTAGCAACCATTAAACCTGGGCTTTTTCTAATTCAGTTGATTTGGTCTGATTTGGATTATTACTTCAGCAGAGAGGCTTATTGGGCTGTAAAAACTTTACAGGTTGAATTTTCTTTAATATGGACTCCTTTGTGTCAACAGAATAATTTAATGCATATTGTACTATACTTAATAAAGCTCTCACAGCCTGACAGGCATGTAAGGGCATTCTCAGAAAGGGAAAACTTAGGTCTGAAACAAAGTTATCTCTCCTTGATCGTGTGAAATATTTTTCATGTTTTTGCCAAATATTCAAATGTCAGAATAAAAATTAAAAGATTAGAAAAGGTATATTCTAAAAATCTGGAGATTTATTAGCCATATATAGTTGTTCTCAAAAATTTCATGTGCCTGTATGTACTGAGTATACACTGAGTCCATAACATACACCAGTCACCTTTCTCCTGTGCTCCCCTATACTGAGAAGCCAGGAGATGCTGAACCAAGATCAGTGTAGCTGGGTCTTCCCATGGAGACATCTAATAGACTCCTCCTCAGATGAAGCTTGAAATAAACGATCAGAGATACCTCCTGAGATATGTAGTAGTAGCTTTTAAGAATTCCCTGATGCCAATAAAATGTCCCACCCACAAAGGATAGGCACTTAAACATATTCCAATCATTCTGAAACATGAACTAGAATTTACCTGCCCACAGCTTTAGAATAGAGATCTGATCCCTTGATTCTGTTAGGTCTTGAAAACAAAGTTTGCAAAGTCTTCCTCTGTGGAGGCCTGAAAATGTGAGCCTATTTTCACATTGACCAAAGGTCAGAGAGTTGGAACTTAGCTCTAGTTCCTTCAAGGTTTTTGTGCTTCTACCTCAAACAAAGGTCCCACCTAGGTGTAAGAGAGTTCTGTTCTCTCAAGGTTATTGTCAACAGGTGTGACTAATAGTCAAACCTTATACTTCAGGAATAGAGAAGTAGATTATTCCTACCTCAAACAAAAGTATAAGGATCCAACTAAGGATCCAATTCCTTTATGGAGATAACTTTGGGTTCTACCCAGGGAGTGGTTTGCCTGCAGAATGATTCACTCTTAGGTGTGTGCACAACTTGCTGTTATCTGGCAACAAAATGTTGAATTGTGGGCGTAGCCAGTGACCTTCAACTAGTCTTTTCATTTCTTTGTGTCCTGTTAAGGTAGTTTTTTTTTTTGTCTTACTCCTTCATTTTGTGGTTGGGTTATTTTAAGCAGTTGGAAATTAAATGCAGGCAAATTTCCGTACTCATTGGAATTCCCTCCCGATACTATCCTATATATTTCTCCATTTTATTATTTTCATTCACTTCTTCATATTCCTTATTATATTCTAAATCACTACACCTCTACCCTGGCAAGAGATATTTTTGTCGAGGCTGGTCCCTGACGTTTCTCCACTTGTCTCAGCATCAGTCAAGGTGAGTCTTTTAGAATGAATAAAGGGGGACTTCTATCAACTATGAAATAGTAGATTTTCCAATAGAAAGTTAGTTCCACTACATGTAGTCCTAAAATAGCTGTGTGAGATGATGGAATAGTTAGTATCTCTTCTCTTTCAGAAAGGTTTTCTTATTACGAGCCTTAAACCAGGTGTGGAAAAATTATGAGAGGTTCTTTCTATAACTACAACATAGCCACATGTACTAATAAACATAAAACATAATGTAGAATTTCAAAAGACTCGTTATCAGTTAAAATAGAACATCTAATTAGTGCTAGGTAATAGCTATCAAAAATAAGAGTCAAGTCTATCACACCTCTTATGTCTGCCTGTTACACAAACCTAAGTTTTCTCTGAGAAGTAGATAAGCCAACATTTTTCATCTGATCATTAAATGCCCTCTAAACTGACCTACATCATTTGTTTTTCTTTATTCTTTTCCTTGACTGTTTTCCTTCTTAGGCTTAATGAATCTTGCCTACATGGGCAAATGATATAAAAAAAAAACTAGTGCTGTCATTACAAAAGGAAAATCTAACATAAAAAGCTTTAAACCCTATAATAATTGACATTTCTATAGTGAAAAATTAAAAGACAAGTTTGTGAGCTCAGGCCCGGTGCTCAAAGTTTTTGTCACACAAGCATAAAGACCTGCGTTTGAATTTACAGAATGCACATATGTACTAGATATGTAATCTATATGTTTCTAATCCCACCACTCCTGTAGGAGGATGGGAGGCAGAGAGAAGAAAATTCTCAGAAGCTCATAGGCCAGTTATCATGACTCACATAGAAAAAATAAAGAGACCCTATCTGAAACAAAAGGTAATTCTCTGACTACCATAACACTGGCTTTGCCACACACATGCAAATCAAACAAGCAAATGTGGATGCACACAAACATACACACAGACAACAGACACACACACATACATGCACACACACTCATGTGTGCACACATGCAAAAAAAGAAAAGACATTTACAAGCAGCCAAATAGCTTAAGCATGACAGTGTTCAGTATCAAAACGCAAAGATAATTTAAGTAATTGTATATCACTTTTGATTGTGAACTTGATGGATTGAGAAAAGCCTGTGTGTGTGTGTGTGTGTGTGTGTGTGTGTAGTATGTTTGTGTGTATCTGCATTTCCTAGAGGTTAAACTCTAGAGGAAGCTTTACCCTAAATGTAGATGACAACATTCTGTAGATGGGAGCCTGCATGAAACCCACAGATGGAAGCGTGAGAGCTTGCATTCTCTGTCTCTGCTTGTTGGCCACCTTGAAGTGAGCACCTTAATCTGCAAATCTGAAATGCTCTAAAGTCTAGAAATTCTGACACATTATGGCACTGAAAAAATTTCAGATTTCAGAGTGTTTTGGATCTCTTTTTTTTTTTGGATTAGAGATGCTTAACCTGAAACAGATTGGAATTTAGCTATAGAAAAAGAAATCTAATGGTGCAGACAGAATACCATGTAAAATTACATTTCAGCTTTCTTTGTGCACCATTGGAAGCAAAAATGCCTTTTCTACAGATGTCATCTTCCTTGTCATATGAAGCTGTGAGGTTCTACATATGATGTCATAAATTAATGCCTCATAAACAAAGCTAAACTTTTTGCAATCTGTCACCAGGTGGTGACAGAGTCACAGTGGTACATAGTTTGAACAATATAGATTGTAAGTCACAAACATCTTAACTCATAATATTACATATGAATACACATACTTGCAATTCCAAATTCTTTTCTAGTATAATAAATTCAGGGATTGCATAAGGGATCAAAACCTTAGACTTCTATTTCTAGGGATTTCTATTTCTCTTTTGCTGGCTCAGGGCCACCTTCAGACAAACCTTTCACACATGTGTAAGAATCTCTGATTCAGTTCTTATCAAAGATGGAATGCATCAAAGAGGATGGCTCCCATTTTCCCCAGGAGTTAAGACACTGATATTCCCTTTCTCCTGTCTGCTTGAAATCATCCTTCCATTTTTGAAATGCCAAAAGAAGAAAAGATAAAACAAGAGCTTTCCATTTCTCAAATAATTTTAAACTCCACAGCTATGATTTGCCAAGGAACAGGAGGAGGATTTTTCTCATTTCCTGCACCTTCTGCTCTCCTTTCATCTCACCTTTCCAAACTTAACTTCCATGCTGCACTTTACATATAATGCCAATTAAATGAGCTGCAGTCACTGTCTGCTGGACACACATGCTCTAAGCATTCTCTGGCTGTCAGAATCATGTTATCATTTCAAAGCTGCTCAGATGTTAGCACCATATCAAATATAAGCTCTGTTTGCTATTCATATATCCATTTGCTCATTTCTTTATTCCTTATGTTCTAGCTAAGATTATATTTATTTCCATTGTTTTTCTTTTAACTTCCCATTTTAAAAAGAAGAACCTTCTTCAAAGAAAAAGCTAATGGTATCTGTGCTTTCTATGTTCCAGTAAAATTCATTGTACCTGTCCTCTTTTATTTCTCCAAAAAAGAATCAATTAAGAAGAAATAAATTTATTCTATTATGCACAGTATATACCAGCTTACCTAAGTGGCAGAACCAGAGTAGGTTCCTTTTGTTTTTATAACTATTTATGTTAATCAATCGTGGGGCTTTGTACAAACTAGGAAAACACCCAGAACACTGTACTACATTTACATCCAAAGAATTTTTTTAAAAACAGAATAGCACAGAGAAATGACAGAAATATTCATTGTGTACATATCCTCACATATAAATAATGTTTAAATGAATCTGTTAAAATAAAAAGACCATGAGAACCATGTTTTTCCCTGATTTTTTAAAAGTCTGATATTAAGCAAGAAAACACAGGGGGAAGATCTTATTTACAGCTTTGCAACTACTCAGGACACTACTATTTTGGGAGTGGAATTTAGAAGATTTTATGTGACGAACCAGAGGACATCAAGAAAGGCACATGAAAGATATTTCAGAGAAAAACATAAAGCCATGAAATGGTAGACTAAAGAATAAAATGCAACCGTTCACAGAAATACATCAATGAGTGCAATAATGTACTAAATGTCATCTCATGATACTTAAATTTGTGTGGAAGTCAAGTAAGTTCAAGTTGATTGATTCCAAGTGAAGAACTGTAGGAATTGAGTGATAGAAGTATGTGGATTTGTTATAAATTATTTTGAAAGCAAAAGAATAAAAGGAGAAAGAAAACTGTATTCAGCTTTTAAAAAGTTTCTTTAATAAGAATGTGAACAGAGACAGAAGACAATTCATTTCAGAATGGAGGATAAATGTGGGATTGCAAATTTTTCTCAGTGAGTTCACCCTCAAAGACTGAAGAGCAAAGAGGAAATATCATGTGCATACCCAACATCAGCACAAAGGAAGATGACTGCATCATAAGAGACACGGGTTTGCTGTTGTGCAAACTCAGTGTTAGCCTGGCAAGAAATATAGCACTAGAAATCAAAATCTTGGGAGGAACTTTTGAAATTGTTAAGTTTACATTCATTTCCATAATAGAAAATTTTCATGCTGATATCAAACACAATATTGAGTGTTGTTTTACAGATTTCATGTGATTGAATTAGAAACTGAGGGTGTAGCTCCTTTGCTAGAATGTTTGAGAACCCGTGTTGAACCCTTAGTACCACATACACTGAGAGCAGGGGTGTGTACCTGCAGTTTCAGTACTAGGTGAAGTCAGGAGTTTGAGAGATCATCTGCTACATTTTGAGGTTGAAGCTAGCAGGGTCTACATGGGACTGTACATCAAAAAGTATTCTAGCAAGATTATTCTCACAGACTTATCTTCAACTTATCCAGAAGTTGGATCTCATTTGCTGTGGATAATGCTCTTGTACCCTGTAAAGATTTGCCACTCATATTGGTTTAATAAATCTCTGATTGACCAGACGCCAGGCAGGAAGTATAGGTGGGGTGACCAGACTAGGAGAATTCTGGGAAGAGGAAAGTTTCAGTCTGCAGTCACCACCCAGATATAGAGGAAGCAAGATGAAAATGCTGCATTGAGAAAAGGTACCAAGCCATGCGGCTAATCATAGATAAGAATTATGGGTTATCAATCCACACACCTTCTAACACCTGATTTTTGACAAAGAAGCAAAAAATATCAAATGGAAAAAAAGAAAACATATTTAACAAATGGTGCTGGAATAACTGGCTACCAACATGTAGAAGAATGAAAATGGATCCATATCAATCACCATGTATAAAACTCAAGTCCAAATGGATCAAAGACCTCAAAATAAAGCCAGCCACACTGAACTTCACAGAAGAAAAAGTGGGAGGTACACTTGAACGCATTAGCACCGGAGACTACTTCCTAAATATAACTCCAGTAGCACAGACACTGAGAGAAACAATTAATAAATGGGACCTCCTGAAACTGAGAAGCTTCTGTAAATCAAAGGACACGCTCAACAAGACAAAACGACAGCCTACAGAATAGGGAAAGATCTTCACCCACCTCACATCAGACAGAGGTATGACCTCCAAAGTATACAAAAAACTCAAGAAATTAATCATCAAAAGAACAAACAATCAAAATTAAAAAAATGGAGTACAGACCTAAACAGAGAACTCTCAACAGAGGAATCTAAAATGGCTGAAAGACACTTAAGGAAATGTTCAACATCCTTAGTTATCAGAGAAATGCAAATCAAAACAACTTTGAGATTCCATCTTACACCTGTAAGAATGGCCAAGATCAAAAACACTGATGACAACTTATGTTGGACAGGTTGTGGGGTAAAGGGAACACTTCTGCATTGCTGGTTGGAGTGCAAGCTGGTATAGCTCCTTTGGATATCAGTATGGTGATTTCTCAGAAAATTAGGCTACAACCTTCCTCAAGACCCAGTAATACTTTTGGGTATATATCCAAAGGATGCTCAATTGTGCCACAAGGACATGTGCTCAGCTATGTTCATAGCAGCTTTGTTTGTCATAGCCAGAACCTGGAAACAACCTAAATGCCCCTCGACCAAAGAATACATAAGGAAAATGTGGTTCATTACACAATGGAAATGTGGTACATTTACACATGTTAGAAAAAAATAACAACATCTTGAAATTTGCAGGCAAATGGATGGATCTAGAAAATATCATAATGAGTGAGGTAACCCAGACCCAGGAAGACAATTATCACATGTACTCACCCATAAGTGGTTTATAAACATAAAGCAAAGAAAACCAGCCTACAAATCACAAGCCCAGAGAACCTAGACAACAGTGAGGACCCTAAGACAGACATTCATGGATCTAATCTACATGGGATGTAGCAAAAGACAAGATTTCCTGAGTAAATTGGGAGCATGGGGACCATGGGAGAGGGTTGAAGGGGAGGAGAAAGGCAGGGAGGGGAGCAGAGAAAAATATATAGCTCAATAAAATCAATAAAAAATGGTAAGAAAAAAGAATTGTGGGTTAATATTTAAGTGGTAAGAGAGAGTTAATAATAAACCTGAGCTAATAGGGCAACCAGTTTATAATTAATCTAAGCCTCTGTGTGCAAACTTTCAGTTAGCAGAACCTGGCAGAACAGAAACTTCTGTCTACACTCATCTGTCTTTGTGATTGTGGAAAAACACTTTAACTGATTTTTTTTATCTCCTCTGCTGGCAAAATATAATACTGACTTAAAGATAGTGAGATCCTTGATGGTTCAATGAGGTAGACTGGGTAGCAGGGAATAAAGAACTCATTGAAAAAGGCGTTCAGTAAGCTTTAGTATGCATTATGGGTTTTTGCTTCTAAAGCCTTTGATGCTTTGTTTTTAAATGCTTTGTAAAGAGTATTTTGACTGAATATTTTTGAACCTGCTAATTTCTTAAATATGCTTCAGTTTAGTTGATTTTCTTCATGTCTTCTTGAGCTCAGCTCAAGGTCAAAGATTAGACCTCATAAAAATGTAATAGGCTTCATTACTTTACAAAACTATTCCATTTCAAGCAAATTGCAATGTTCTAACCCCCCACTTACAAGTCTAACCCCCTCCATCTACCACCATTTCCAGTAATTAGTCAAGGACTGAGAAAAATGTTATTATTAAAGGTCATCTAAATGAAATAAAAATGTCCTAGGATACTGAGTTTAAAGAAAAATAAAACAGAGATCAAAAATGAAATCGTAGCTTTCTGTTACTATGTATAAAATGTAGTACCATGAGTAATAGATTCTTGAAAACCTGTGGATGTATATATGTATTTGAACTCTTGTGAGAACAATAATGTCATTACATGCTAAGTGCCTAAAACTTCATCACCTTGCTGTGTGCCAACATTCTACCACAAAGAAAAGTGATTAAATGCTCCATAGTTGTATCTTTTTAGTTAGGCACCATATTCTGGTATGCTCAATTTACATTTATTGGATCAAAATTTAGTGTATGAAGCACCATCCTTTATATGCTTCAGTGATTCTATGAGAACTGGACAAAAGTCATGAAGGATAAGACCTATTTTAGTTCCACATGCTCAAAATGTCCCTGTACTCTAAATATTTATTTTTTGTACCCGTGATGTAGTAAACACATTAGGCTATGGTTAGGTGAAATGGATGAAACCTAAAGAGCTTGAAAAATCATTCTGAATTATGTGTGATTTCAATTAATTCAAATAATTTGAATTAATTACTTTCATTCCTTTGGTATCCATAATTTACTACAGATTCTCACAGACATTATGGTACATGCCCTGAAATCAAAAACATACAATACACAAGTAACAATATGGATATATATAACTAGGAAGACTTCATCAAAGAACTTAAGAAGGGTTGAAAATTAAGAAATTACCAGAATAAATCACATAATCATATTGATCTCTGCACACAAAATATTGACTCATACATTAAATTTGTTTGGCAAATTAAAAATGAAAAGGAGTTATTCAAACTGGTAATGACCAACACTCAAAATTTAGAAGTACATTGATCAATAGTGAGATGTTAGTAACATGTATTAGTTACTTTTCTATTGCTATGATAAAACGCCAAGACCATGACAACTTTCAGAAGAAAGGATTTATTTGGGCTTTATAGTTCCAAATAAGGCTCCATCACCGTCAAAGTGAGGAAGTGTGGCAGCAAGCATCAGGCATGGTGGCAGGAACAGCTAAAAGCTGGCAGGAAGCAGGTAGAGAGAACTCAAAGTGGTGATAATCTTTAAGTTTTCAAAGTCTGCCCCAGTGATGTACTTCCTCCAAGGCCGCACCTTCCAGGCTTCTGCAAACAGTGCCACTGTGTGCTAAGTTTTCAGATGGTAGAATCTGAGGGGAACAGTTCTCATTCAAGGCAGCACAAAGCATTCCTCTTAAAAATGTGTAAGGCAAGGCTGCCAGCTCTGCTACTATCGAGGAGATAAACTTAGAGAGACAAAGTAAGGGGAGATGGATTAAAGAAGCTGTATTAATTTTCTACTGCTGTGATAAAACCATGTGACTAAGACAACTTACAAAATCAAGGGCACGCTTGTGCTTATGATTCTACAGGGTTAAGAGTTCAGCATATCAGGAAGCATAACAACACTCAGGCAAGGGTATTGGAGAAGCAAGTGGAGACATCACGTCTTGAACCACAAACATGAGGCAGAAAGAGAAGAAATTAGAAATGGCACAAGTCTTTAAATTCTCAAAGCCCACCCTCATTGACCTATGCCTTCCAGCAAGACCACTCCTCCCGACACTCCTTCCAAATCACTATGAACTGGGGATCCAGTGTTCAAATGGCAGAAACTGTAAAAGCCATATTATTCAAGCCACCACTGAAGGCATATTCAGAGAGAGGGTGAAGCCACACGTATCTTACTAAGTTATAACTATATGTATGCAAGAAAACATTTCTCAGAAAAGTTTCTATTTTCAATAGATGGAGATCAGTACAAACCCACAACTGGCCAACATGCAGAGAATAAAATGGAATGCTAACCTGAAACTGTAACAGATCTGCCACATCCCTTCCTCCCAAGGATCAAAAATCACTGCAGAAGAGGGGGCAGAAAGGGTATAAGAACCAGAGTTTGTAGATGACTACAAGAAAATAGTTTCTGTGGTTGGAATCTGATTTATTTATTTAGGATATGTTCTTTTATATATTAACTTAGAATAAATTGGGGCAGCTGAATGATTGTACTAGAGCACTTTAGCCAAAATACGGTTTCTCCTATTACCTCATTCCAGAATATTCCTTTCAATTTGTCTCCATACTTTATTTCAGAGATAATAATTTCTTATTAACACAGCAGGGTAACTTCCCATATGAACTCAAAACCTATACAATATTAAGCTAAATAAACTCTCAGAATGGAGACAGAAGTCAGACATTGAACCCCATTTCTTGCCTCTGAGCTATTGATAATTGACAGCTGCGTGGAGAGAGGCAGTCAGTTATCCCTAAGAGTGGAGACTGTGGTGAGACCATCAAGCAATAGTGGAGGGGCACACGTACAAGATATATTTGAACAGCAAAGAATGTGCTTCATAGGTTAAGGAAATATATACAAATTTGGATGGATAGGGAAGGGAGTGGATGTGGTAAAAACAAAATTCTTAAAGCACCACCACAAATATTTTTTAAAAGAAACTTTAAACAAGAAAGGATGGAGAAACCTACGGCATGCTACAGTAATCTGTAGAAGACTGGAGTATCTATTTTAACTTCAGATAAAGCTCACTCATGGCAAAGTTAATGAGCATGGATATCATAGATATTAAATAAAAACAAAGAAATCAGCTCCCCAACCTTCTGAACACTCTGACATGTCCACACATCTAATAACAGTGTCAAGATATGTCCGGCAAAAACAGATACAACTTTAATAGAACATAAATGAACCCACAGTTGTATTGGAGACCTCACTACCCTTGGAAGTTTGACAAATGCAGCACACAGAAAATTAGTAAGGATACAATAGAGCTCAACAGCACCATAAATCACCAGGAGGTAATTGACATTTAGGGAGCACTTCACGGATTAGGAGAATACTCATTTTTCTCAAGCTTTCACTGCACCAAAACAGACCCAATATTATGAGGCAAAATATACCATACCAAGTTTTAGACACAAGAAACCACAGACAGATTCTCTCAAATTGCAGTAGAATTTAGCTAAAAATCAGCAAGGAAAATGCAAGCAGAAAATTCTAAAATATTTGGCAATTAAACAGCACATATCACACATATAAGGAACAAGTCTCAAGAGAAATTCTAAAACATTTTGAATTAAATTAAATTGAAAACGAAACATATCATATTATGTAATGTAGAAAAACAGTGCTTACAAGGAAATTTGTATCATTGACTTATCTGTTTTAGGAAAGAAAACAGCCATCTACAATATCAAATTAATAATCTAATCTTTCCCACCTTAAGAGATTATGCAAGGAGGTAAAAGTAAATGCAAGGTGAACAGAAGAAATGAAATGAAAAGTTATTACAGAAATCAGTAAAATGGAAGATATCTAGTACAAAAACAATAAGGCTAAATTCAAGTTCACAGAAAGCACAAATAAACTACATTTGCATGGAAAAAAGAAGGGAAATCAACAGAAGATAGAAAAAAAATGGCATCATAAATGGAAGGAGAGCTGTCAGGATTGACATGGGCATTAAAACAATAGGTCAATATTGTAGTCAAGTCTCTGTCCACACATTGACATCAGAGAAGTTTACAACTCTTTTTAGTTTTTTTCATTTGTGGTGTGTGTGTGTGTGTGTGTATGTGTGTGTGTGTGTGTGTGTGTGTGTGTGTGTGTGTGTGTGTGTGTGTGTGCGCGCGCTCGCGCATGCGCTCATGCATAAAAGTACCAGCACAAGCCATAAGTGGCATCAGATTCTATGGACTAGAGTTACACGTGGTTGTGAGCTGCTTGATATGGTCCTGAAAGTTAAGCTGTGGTCTTCTAGAAGACCAGCAATTACTCTTAACTTCTGAGACATCTCTCCAGCCTCCTGACAAATTCTTTGAAAGACAGTCTGTCAAACTCACAAAAAATGAAATATCAGTAGGTCGTTATTTCTGAGACTGAACCAACTATGAATAACTTTACAAAAAGAAAGCACCAAGCCTCGCTCCATCTACTGGGGAATTCTGTAAAATGTTTAAGGAAGAATTTTTTTAATTATAATTTATTACATAAAATGCAAACTAAAGGAATTATTCCTAAATTATTGTATAATATTAGCTAATCTCAGTCTTGTCCAGAAACAAGATAAAGATATAAAGATATAAGGAAAACTATTAACAAATAAATTTCATAAAATAAGATACAAAAATTTATCCATATTTTAGCAAATTAAATCTAATAATGTCAGAAAACAAGCAAATAAAATTCTAAGAATCATTAGATAAATATCAAACATATAACAAGATGATAGACTTATGGTAAGTTGTACTGACAATAGAAAGCATTAATGATATACCAACTGAACTGGAGAGATTAGTGAATCATATATTTTTAATCTTATATATTATAACTGTATACTTTTTTGAGTTTTGAGTGGTTTTTGAGAACCACTACAAACATGAAAATTTAGAAATTTTTAAAGTAAAGGGACCAAAGAAGACACAAGAGGCTAATAGTAATGAAAATGAAGATGGAAAAGCAGCGTTGATGTAGGAAGATGTAGAGAGCAGAGCCAAAGCACTGCCGGCAGCACAAAGAGGACATTTCACAATAACACTGAAAGAGTTCATCAAGAAGTATGACAATTCTTGGTTTCTGTATACTTAATAACAGAGCTTTAACATTTAAAGAAGAAAGTTACGGAGCTTCAGGAGAAATAGACAAATTTTTAATAATAGTTGGTAACTGCAAAATGTCTCAGGAATGGAGAGATAACTGGGTTAGGGTTAGGGTTAGGGATGATTTCATCATAAATACCTGAGTTTGGTCCCCAGGACCTATATTAAAAAGACAGGCTAAGGGACATAGCCCTGTAATCACAACACTGGGAGATACATACATTAATACACACAGCCATATATATGCAGACATGCATACAACACACACATACACAGGAATTAAAATATATACTATAAAAATATCTCAATGATTAATAAAAGAAGTAGGTGGTAAAATAAGGAAACTTACAGAACACCAGAGCAATGCCCTCAACCAATGAAATAAAATGAAATGGTTATAACATTAGACAAATAACTAAGTACAGATCATTTAAACCTGGCCATAGAACTTTTACAAAATAGATTAGCATTTATATAGACAAGTCATATCATTAAAGTCTTGATATAAAAAAAGAACAACTCTAAAGTCCATCTAAAGTCTTTCACTCCGACAAATGTTCCATCCACAATAAACTGAAATCTGTAACAGAAAAATACTTTTAAATTCCTCAAGAAGTGAAAACAAAATAAAACTTATTGTGTATTATATAGCTTAAAAGAAAGAAAATGTAAAGAGATATCAAACATATTTAACAGAAAACAACAGAACATATCTATGTTGGAGGACTGCAACAGAGACAATGCTCATAGGAATGGCTGAAGCCTTCTTTACCCACTCTAGAAAAGATCCTAAATCAAACAACCACGCTGACAGCTTTCACTATCCAAAAAGAAGAGCAAATGGAACCTAGTATAAGAAGAATATAGGAAAAATAAAATAAAATAAGTAAATAGAAGCTACATAGAGATAGTGACTAAGAATGATTCTATGAGAAAATAAAACTGATGTATACTGAAACGCATGTATACAAGGGGGGAGGCAAATCACCAATTCCAGGAATAAGGAGAAATTTATACATAAAACCTTATTCATTCTTCAAATATTTATAAGGAACATAATAAATATCTTTACATCAATAAATTCTGCAACTTCAGTGAAATGAAAAATCCTTTAAAAGACCCATCATTACCAACAACAGAAAAACATTGTAATTATTAGGTAAATGTAACTTACAGTTTAAGTATCTATCCACGAAAGACTTGGGACCGGACCAAATAAGTGGTGAATTCTAGCAAAAAACTAAAGCACATCCATGTTAAATCTTCAAGAAAACTAAAAAGGAAGGAAAACTCCCCACTGACCAAATCATGGAAAGTTATTCGTAGAAATTGTCTTTCTTTAAATTTTTGCAAATTAAGTCATATACATGTATACAAAAATTTATTTTGAAAGGGGTTTATTCTGAAAATTCATGCTAACTCAACAACAAAATTCAATTAATGTACTTTAATATATCATAAGTTGCAAATTCCAAAATATGACAATCATAATAGATACATGAAATTAAAAATTCAAAAAAAAATCTTTTTTTCAAAATTTTTCTTTGTGAATATAGCTCCTTAATCTTTGCCCCTGATTGGACATACCTACTCTTTGTCTTCATGGATTCCTATCATTTTAGGTATCATAAAATTTCTCATGCTTTACTCCAATGCCTAACGAAGTTTGCAGTCTGTAGCTATTACTCGTGGATCTGCTGATGAAGGGTTGACATTTGGTTCTTGGCTGCCTGACTTGTGATAATTATCACATATTAGAAATGGATAATAGTTCTATTTTTTTTTTCTAGTGCCAGGAATTTTAGGGCCTAGCACATCATGGGCATGCCCTCTCTCCCTGAATCACAACAGCAGTTCTGGAATTTTCAAGGCAGTGGGTTTCTTTCTATAAAGTCCAGACTGACCTCTACTTACTACCTTCCTGCATCTGCTCCCCTAATGCTGGCAAACAGGCATAGACTACCACAATATGCTTATTTTCATGTCTCTGTCAAAGTGCTAAGTAGTACGTATCTAAAAATGCATTGTCTTACAACTGTCATCAAATATATAAGCTTTAATAATTATAGTCTCATGTGTTAGCAAGTAAGTGTACAGCAATGCTTAGCAATGTGCCAGGGGCACACAGAAGGTAAGAGATAGTACTGAGGACTTAAGTCCTGTCTCATTATGAATTCAGTATCTTAAACCACATCCACCTGGTATCTCAAATGGAGAAAGTGCTGATGTAAGAAAAGTTGGAGAGTTTAAAACCAGCCACACCAAGCTAAATTTTGACATAATCAATTCATCTGACTGCTACATGTAAACGGAGCATAATTCAGTGTTATGGTGTTGGTTCTCCAAGGCAGCAGAAGTACGCAAATATGTTAAAAGCACACAATGGTAATTGTTTCTCTGCTATACCTAGACTAAGCAGAGGTTACAAAATGAATTAAATGTGATCTCTACCGTGGAAGATCTCACAATCTACACCAAACCTTAAGAACTAAAAAAAAAATTACCACCTTATTGTTCCCTGAATTATATGATCTTATTTTAGTCTATAAACAAATGTGATAATAAGAAAAAAATCATATTCTGGTTTAGATTTTCCTAATGAATAAAGCAAAATTTGTTTTCTCTTTCATTTTTGGATATTGTGATAATTGATTTTCTTCTATGTGAGAAGGATTTAGAATGAAGTAAATAAAGCTTAGGTAGCTAAACATAGATTTTGTGACAATTTTATCACACCCTGATCTTTATTGACAAAAGCATGAATGCTATACATCTGTTTAGACACAGACACAGATGCTGAAATTTACATCGCAGGTTCCACATCCCACTTGGTCAGAGAACTAGAATTTCATTTGCTAGTAATTTCCCATAATAACCCATACACTGATTAAATATTGTTATGGATCATTTTACTACCAATCCTGTTTTTTTAAAGAGACTTCTACTTCAAAGAATAGAGAACAAACTTGTGAAAATCTCTTGTAACATAAAGAAAAATACAAAGTAAAATGCTACTTCTTGAGGCCTATTAGCATCAAAACATTGACTGTTTCCCAAATTTAGAGAATGGGGTTATGTGAGTCAACTCCTACGCTAGTACATTATATTTCATTCCTGTCAAATGAGGCAGTTGAGATGATTGTGCTAATTTATTTGTTCAAAGTCATCAGCAATGTAACCGGTTATAAAGAGCCTTTCACTCTCGCTGCACAAAACACATTGTTTGCATAAAATGGCAAAGGGTTCCTTGAGAAGTTTATTAATAGTACAAACAACAGAACAAGTAGAATTGCCTGGAATGATGAAAATAAAGACATTTTCTGTGGCCATTCTTCTGGGTTAGAGGTAGTAATTTTATAGTTTGAATCTAATAAGGTGCTGTGGGATCATGCTCTTGTACACTGTAAAGATTTGCCACTCGAAGTGATTTAACAAAATGCTGATTGGCCAGTAGCCAGTCAGGAAGTATATGTGGGGCAACCAGACTAGGAGAATTCTGGGAAAAGAAAAGGCAAAGATTTAGTCATCAGCCAGATGCAGAGGAAGCAAGATGAGAATGCCTTACTGAGAAAACATACCAAGTCACATGGCTAAACATAGATAAGAATTATGGGTTAATTTAAGTTGTAAGAGGTAGTTAGAAGCAATAGGCAAAACAGTTTAATATAAGCCTTGGCGCATTTATTTAGGATTGTTTGACAGTGGGACCAGATGGGACAAAACTTCCATCTACAATAAGAAGAAAGGAGTATCCTCTTTGCAGTTCCTAAAACCACACAGACTTGATTGAAAGGAATAAGGTGGTATTTTTTAAATTTTTTAATTGATTTTATTGAGCTCTACATTTTTCTCTCCTCCCCTCCCCTTCAACCCTCTCCCATGGTCTCGAGGCTCCCAATTTACTCTGGAAATCTTGTCTTTGTCTATATCCCATGTAGATTAGATCTATGAATGTTTCTCTTGGGGTCCTCATTATTGTCTAGGTTCTCTGGGATTTTGATTTGTAGGCTGATTTTCTTTGCTTTATATATAAAAGCCACTTATGAGTGAGTACATATGATATTTGTCTTTCTAGGTCTGGGTTCCTCACTCAATATGATGGTTTTAAATCTTTGAAGAAAGAAATTGAAGAAGACACAAGAAAGTGAAAGATCTCCCATGCTCTTGGGTAGGTAGAATTAACATAGGAAAAATGGCAATCTTACCAAAAGCAATCTAGATTCAATGTATTGCCCATCAAAAGCCCAGAAAAATTCTTCACAGACCTCAAAAGAATGGTACTCAACTTCATATGGAAAAGCAAAAAACCCAGGATAGCCAAAACAATCCTATACAATAAAAGACTTCTGGAAGGTGGTATTTTTGCTTGCTAAAAAAATAATCTCTGAGAAATGATAATAGGTTTCAGGCAAAAAGCCTCTGACTTTTATTATTGATTGAGGGAACTGATTTAAACAAGACATAACAAGTTCTGTCTCTGTAGAAAGTTTGTATAACATTTGTAGAGGCACTTAGAAACTAATGTCTTTAAGCATTTCAAAATAACAAAGGCTACAACTAGCCATATTGATATTTAGGTATAAAAATATTTAGTTGTCACTTCATGAGTTAGATCAGTCTTAACATGGAGAAATATTTAGAATGAGATTCAAAGAAACATTTGCCATGCCCATTTGGTTTTATGTTTCCAAAGCTAAGAGATATTGCAGTTGGCTGATTCCTAAGTTTTACCGTATTGATTCTGGCTTTTAAAAAAATCTTTGTTTTATTATATACATATTTCATACATGTATATCCCTCTGCATACATATATTGTGTCCATGGATACATAATTTAAAAACGAGTTGTTTTCAGTTTTCAATCAGGCATGCAGAAGTGTTTGGAACTTGTCACCTACATCTCACATCTCACAAAACAGAAACAGCTGAGCAGACTGAATGTCAACAACTTTTCAGATCCATTACAGAAAAGCTAATGAGTAGAGGATCCACATTTCTCTGGAGGCAGAAGATGCTGTGACCCTCATGGGTAAATGCTGGGGAATTGACTAGTTGCTAAGGACTGAACATGGAGTGGTTTGGTGCACTAGAAAATCCTGGGGGTCAATTCCAGGGAAGTCTCCACACTTTCGTCAGGTTTGCCTCCAGGAACTGTGTCATATGTCAAGATGATAACGTGAGAAACAAGCTCGCATGTTTATAGTGTTTGTGAGGCTGCCATATTCAAATCTACACAGACACTGAATGAGACCTCTGGGCTTTCTGTTCAAATCGTTTCATAGGAACATAAGACTTCTCTAGAAGTGGTATTCTATTAAAAAGCTAAAAACAATGCAGAAATATAACTAAAGAGAAAATCAACTTTTACCTCTTATCTTGTTCACCTCTCACTTAGCATTTTGACTTCTCTGTATAGATTTTGATAAAGGATAACCTCGTTGTTCTTACTCGCTAAAGCGAAGGAGATGAGACAAGATTTAAAGCAGAGGAGCCACTATTATTTAGACTGAAAGTTAGGAGCCTTTCTACTCACTTTAGACTTACTGATCAGAGCACCAGCTCTCAGACTCTAAATATGACTATCCACACTCAACTCTGATCACTCTTCTAATTAATTAATTACTTGGTTTATTGTTGACTAAAAGCTTATTTTTTCATTTTAAACTGACCCTCTGGTGATAATTTCAAGTGAAATATTTAATTTTAAAAATTTGTTAGAGAATATTATATACAGGAAAAAATATCACAGACTGTAAGTATGCATCTTGATTAACTTTCATGCCCGGAATACAATCCTATAGTTACCCATCGATTAAGACAAAGAAGAGAACCAGGCCCTAAATGCACTCCTTTTTCTTCATTCTGTTCTAGAGTTCTCCAGCTTTGCTGTCCTTTGAAAGTTTTATTTATTATTCATATTCTTTTATTTTTTTTCATTCAAAAAAAATTTTCATATGCTCCCCTTCTCCCAGTCCCCTCCCATTCCCCCCTC